>OX457036.1:71611179-71646179 GCA_949752735.1 Lumbricus terrestris | reverse complement strand
GCTGAGCCCACGGTTGCTGATGATGATGATGATGAAGTGGCGCGAAAGGTTTTTGTTTCGCTTTCATCAATGTTCTATAATCGCTATTCGAGTTTTCTTGGCTAAATTATACCCGCTAATTACAGTTTTTGCAATCTGGATCAAATTCTGTTCATTGACACATAATTTCAGGCTTATAGCTAATCGTGATATAGGCCCTATGTCTATAATTATAAGGCAAGGCATTAGCATATAATTATATGTATATAGATCTATAGGCTATATAATTATGGATATATACGACTACTTTCTGGCACTGCATCGCCAAGACCGTTGCTGTAACGAAGACGAAACAGCAGCATCCTAGAATAGATGTTTCATTGCTGTGCGTCCTCTTCCTATCCAGTGTATCCACCAATCGAGTAATCGATGAAGATCTCAGCGACTGCAGGTCAAGAGTTTAGCGATGTCAAATCAGCGATCATTGTCAGTGTGCTATTCAAACCATCGTTTATCTGCTCCGGGTCGATGAGTGAGTGAGTGCGGCTGGTGGTTAGCGCGTCAATGCGACTACAATTAGGTCTGTTGTATACGCCGAATCTAATGTGTCACTTGAAAGCGGATACAAGAGCGAAGAAGCCACATGTAGAGGTCGGTCAGAATGAACAATGCAAATGAAACAATGTGCTTCAAATTGCTGTCAATATTTAGAAGTGATGGGACTTTCTTGAAATCCGCCAAAGGTCCATCGTGATCCAGCGTCTATTATACTGTGGAGGATCCATGGACCACTTATAGTGCCAAACAGCGGGTGCATAGACAGAGCAAATGGCGTTTCTAAAATGATCCGCATAATTATTGCTGAGATAAGGACTAAGGAGGCATGGACGAATGTCAAGAGATCCAGCAGCATGACCGTTGCTATGAGGCGCATTCGAGCTTAGGCCAATAATAATTATTAATGATACTAGACAATGTTCTGTGTTATAATCGTAGTGCAGCAGACACAGAGTGTTCCATTCATCTAAGCAGTTATCATTGCTTCATTACATGTGACTAGAACACTGTTGGACAAAACTCAACTGAGTGACATCTAGGTAGCTGCATATGTGCCTCGAGCACTGCCGTCAGTGGCGTAGGCAAGGGGGGGTTTCGGGGGTCAAAACCCCCCCATTGGCTCCGAAAAAAGGTTTTTTTAAGGTTATTTTTCCATTTAAGTAAGAAAAAATAGCAAAAAACAGGGTTTCCGGTCATAAAACCCCCCCATGAAAAATTCCTGGCTACGCCACTGACTGCCGTACAGTGAAATCCTTTACGCAATAATAAATAAGTATTCTAGCCACAGTAGGGTGAAGTACCGCTCTTTCCAATTGTGAATTTTTTCTTCAACGAATTTCGCTTAGTTTTGTGCAAGAATCTAACTTCCTTGAATTGTTCATCATCTGCTCTTTGTCTTCGACTCTCTTTGGCTCTTTAACTTCAACAGCTGCTTCTGTGTCGAATTGATTTGTATTCTAGAAAAACTCGATTTAACATAATCATACATACCTTCAATAACCATAAAGGCTTTTATGTATGTTTCCAAATTAGACGAGTGGCCACACAATTGAATTCTAAAATTTAGACACTTAAAGCGAACGTGAATTAATGCTGCTGAACATTTGATCAGTTATTGAGAAAAGAAATTATAAATCAAGCAGACGCCTGAAGAGATCCTGACAATAAATGTTTCGGATATAAAAAAAATTCCTTTTAAGTTATAATCTAATTTTCCATAGCCAACATAACATTTATTATATGCATAGGCTATATTCCACATTAGTTCCTTTACAAATGAAACAACGCAAAATTGCTCTCAAACGAAATCAATAAACAAGCCTCAAGTTGCAGGCGGGCATTTTTATAGCAAGAAATTTCAGGCATAAACATAGACCAAAAATACCGGTGATTAAGAACAGCGACTAATTAATTACATAAAACATAGATAGCACAGAGTCGTTGTGGTCGTACGTTGTTCGTTGCTTAACTCATTGGGTTAAGGATGAGGACCTGGTTCCTCGGTTGCCGTCTTGCACTGCAGGGGCTGCAGAACCAATTCATTTCGTTCGCTGCTCAATTCGTGTCCTGCTTGTAAGAAGAATATTAATACGATTCTTGTTTATGAAACTAATTTCGGTTGTACGTCGTCGATGGAAGAAGCAGTTGCTGCTGCTGCTGCTGCTGCTGCGGTCCTCCTCATCACTTCGCCTCATAATTCCTGGCACCGGTGCCAATGCGTTCCACTTGACATAGGTCATGGCTGACTGAATTGCTTTATGCAAATCAGAATCGATCGACGCGACGCTAATACACTTGATGAAACAAGAAATCAATCGAAAGTGTCTGATAATCAGACATCCTCCTACTCGTCCTCCTCTCGTACTCTCGTCCTCCCTATCTTCCTTTAGTCCTCTCATGCTCCTCGTCCTCCCACACCTCCTCTTGTCCTTTCATTCTCCTCGTCCTCCTACTCCTCCGCGTGCTCCTCCCTAGTCCTTTCATTATCCTTGTCCTCCTACTCCTCCTTACTCATCCAGTAGTCCTCTCATTCTTCTCGTACTCCTACTCCTCTTTTGGTCCCTTTCCTCTCATTCAACGTCTTATTCTCATCCTCCTCTTTTTACCCCTCTAGAAATTTCTCCTTTTTCTGCCCTCATCTTCTTTCACCCTTTGTGCTTTTGTTCAACTCTTCTCATTTATCCTATTCCTCTTCCTTCGTCTTTCTATCATAATCAATCTCCTCTTCGTCATTTTCTAATTCTCCTTCTAAACTGTCTCCTCCTCCTCCTCCTCTTCCTGCTGCTTCTCTCACGATCGTTCTCCTTTCCCTTCCTTAGGTCTTCCTCTTCTCCATTCCCGTATACTCCTACCATATCTTCATCTTTCTATTTTCTCATCCTCCTTGCACTTTTGCTGCATTTCTTCCATCTTCTCCCTCTCTTCTTCCACTCCCTGCTCCTCTCCCTCTCCACTCGATACCACTGCTGCATCTGACCATCCCACATCCACTTCTCCAACTCATCATCATCGCGCTCCTCCTACCCGATGTCTTCCGCTTTTCTTTCCAGTCAGCTCCTCCCTCTCAATCTCCGAGAGATGCAAGGAGAGTCTGACCTCCTCGCCCGCCTCCGCCTCCGCCGTCGGTCCCCACTGCCGCTGCCGCCGCCGCCGCCGCCGCCACCGCAGTCTCGTCGGCGTCTGTCCCCCGCTGTGTCTCCAACGCTTATTAACACCCGTCGTCCACGTCTCCGGCCAAGCACCGTATATCTGCCAAAAGATGACAGGCGACCAATAATCTGCAGTTGCTCCAACGCTGACGACGACTACTTCGACTACGACGATGTTAATTCAATCGACGCAAGCAACAACTTGAGAATCTTCAATGCATTGACTTGACACCAACGATAATAACATTGCATTCAATCCATTCGGATGAAAAGATGCACGACACAACGAAACGATTCATAAGCAAAGACATCTCACATAAAGAAAACAACTGTAAACGAATCACAGATAGTAACTTCAGACTATAATAATAGTATTGACTGATGCGTTATGTGAATGGGGTTTGGGAAGAATGCGGTGTGATAGAGCCTTAGTTGCCACACCCTTATAGAGCAACTGAGTCACTGAGAATGTTTATATCTGTTTAGCATGTCTTAGTATGTGTCTAGCTGCATTCAATGTAAGTGTAGTGTAACCTATTCGTTCATTCTGGTTTAATTCTATTTTTCTATGTTGCAACCAGTAAACTATATTGTGTGATTGGGTTAGGTGCCTTGGAACCGCAGAATTCAAGGTTCGGATCCACCTCAAACCGGCCCGTAGGGAATTTGAACAAGTCCGTTACTTGCAACTGCCAGTGCGCTTCGGGGTGAAACTCCGATGCAATGTCCGCGCTGTTGTCTGGAGTGCCTCTGAGTAGAGAGCTTGAAGCTATATCACATGCGAGAAATAAATAAATAAATATACAAGATTCCAGAAAATAGCAGATTAATTAAATGAACCCTCGTCACCTTTGTGACAATTTTCCAGAGGTCGCCTCAGGAGATTGATAAAATTATAAGTCGAAGAGGTTTACCGTTATTGGTGAGTTCGCGAGATGTAGGCTATAGTCGGTAAGTCTGCTGTAAATGAGCTTTGCCACACAGGTAGTGTGAGACTACCAGAGTTGAAGAGTAACAGTAATGTGAAGATTAAATTTATGTGACTAATTCTCGATTAAACTCCTATGTCCCATAAAAGACGCCGCAAGAAGAAGTCGTATTGTATGATTAATTATATAGGACGAATGTCAATACATCTAAAGGCAAAATAAGCCTATATGATTATACATCTCGCAAACTCAACAATAACTATATAGGCCTGTAAACTTTTTCATGCAGTGATGTTTCACTGGATTTTAAAAATTAGCATTAACGCTACAAATCCCTCTGTTGCACCAACTTTTCATAAATTAATAATGATTACCCTACAGATGTCTCGGTCAGTTCAACTGATTGGCTATCCGACCAATTAGGATGGATCGCAGAAAAACATTCATGTAATCGTTAAATTGAACTAAAATAACAGACACCAACAGACATGTAGGTTGAGATGTGGAACTCATTGAGTTTTGGACATTAATAGAGTTTAAGACAATATTGAAATTACAGATTAGAAGTTTTCAAATGAACGTGAAACACAGATTCATTGCAACACATCATCAGTGACTTCTTCTGAATCTCGGAATTTGACCCGAAATGGAGATGAGAATGTCACAATAATTCCATCCATTCAAATATACAATTGCCTACTTTGCCTATTACTTGCCTATTGCGTGCAATTCTCATTCATTATTTAATCGTTTTTTCCTAGAGTTCAAGAGACCTTACCCTACTCAGAGGTACTTTCGGCGCTGGCCTATTCGATGTTAAATGTAAAAAAATTCACATCAGTTATAAAACAATGGGAGGGGGTGGTCACGCACACCAATGACAATGATAAGAAAAAAGAGAGGTCCATTAGGTTAGACCTCAATCTTCTTATCCTCGGCATACAAGGGTTGGTGGTCATGCCTCTCCTTCGCCGTATCATCTTCTCGCTGACAGCGTGCAGTCAATGTACTCATCGCAGCTGAGTAGACAATGGGACGCAGCAGCAGCAGGTGCAGCAGAACTCTCGACATAAATTTAGGTATTGGTTAGGACTTGAACCGTCGACGCATCAGTTGACAGTTCACAGCGATGACCGCATCACTTAAATAACGATGAACTAGTACGTAATTTGGTTGTTGCTGTGGCTGTTGCTGTGGTTGTTGTTGTTGCTGCTGTGACTGAAGTTACGGAAATCGCGGCAGCAGCTGCAGTTGTCCTGATGTTTCAGCAACAGAGACAACCGTGAGAACGTCTTCGGACAACTGATGCAACAGTATTTCTTGAATCGTGCGTGCGTCTGCAGATGCGCTCTGAGATTCGACCGATCAGCGAACGCCCGTCCACACTGGGGACAGTGGAACGGCTTCTCACCCGTGTGGGTCCGGACGTGACCCTGGAGCAGCCAGGGACGAGAGAACGCCTTCCCACAGAGGACACACTTGCAGGGCAGCGTGTGCGTCCGAATGTGCATCTTCAGAGCTCCAAGCGATGTGTACAGTTTGTCGCAGTGCTTGCATGTGAATCGCTTCTCTGTCTTCTGATGGAAGCCAGGCTGAAGAGGATGCTGAGGAGGAGGAGGAGGAAGACGCTTCCTCTCAGGCTTCTTCTTCGGCTGCTGCTGCTGCTGAGTTCTCTGGACAGACGGTGACTGTACAAGAGGAACATCTTTCTTGAATTCACTCGGAAAGGGTTTCTTCTTTAGAGGAGGAGGATGGGTGGAAGTCAATCCGTCGAAGTCGCAAAGACAGTCAACCAACCAGTTGGAAAACTGACCAGTGGGACAAGAAGTTCGCATGGCTTTGGAGGAGTGATTGAATTTCCAGGTGGATCTGGTGGCATCGTTCCGTCTTGGTTTTTCCAGATACCGTGAAGAGTCCTTGCCTTCTTTCTTCGTGCCGGATGGAGGTTGCTGTCCTGGAAGGGAGTGGCGTCGGAAGCATTCGGTCTGCGTACCACGTGGTTGATGACGTAAGAGTTCTTCGTACTGGCAGATGGATCCAGTGGGATTATATGGGTAAACAGGTGGAAAGACCGTCTCCTTCGATTTGACTGTGAGGATGGTAGATCGCTCCAGGTGGATTGACTGAATTGGAAACGAGGTGACGTGGCTTGATATGGAGGTGAGCAGAAGGGGTTTTGGCGAGATGGCTGATTGTAGGAGAATAGGACAGGAGGAGGGAAGCGGAGAAAATGGAAAACTATTTGGAATCGGATGAGGGAAACGATGGGGATGGGCGATGGAGCAGAATGATGGATGATGAGACGATGGATGAGAGTTGCTGCTGCTGCTTCTGTTGTTATTGTTCCAACCAATCTCAGACGATTCCAACCACCTGTTAGGTGTCGGTTGTGGCTTCCGTTCAAAAGGACCGACCATTGTTTCAAGCGGATTGTTCTGTTTTGTTGTTTCATTTGTGATGGAGTGGACCAGAGGAATGCAGCATTTCCTCTTCTCTTGCTCCTCTTGTCCATTCCTTCTATTCAGCCAACTGGGACCAACCATTCCTTGATATTCATGCCCTAAAGAAGATTGTGCGCATTCGTGTAGCGCCTTTACTTCCCTGTAATCAGTCGGTCGTCGTTGATCTCGACTTCCGTCGTTTATCGTCATTTCCTGCTGTTCATCAGTTGGCAAAAAGTCAGTCTGTCTCTCTGTCTGTCTCTCTGTTTGTATCTCTGTCTTACTCAACTCTTTCTCGTCTTCCATCGACTTTGACTGCGTGTGATGCGTGTTGTATATCTTTGTCGGTTCTCTCTGTTCGCTTCTTCCAATGAAACCTTCGTCTTTCTCGGTTGTCTCCTTCAACAGCCTCTGTTGATTCACAGTCTTCTTTAGCTCAGTTTCTTGCTTGATCGCTAAGACTTCCTGTCGCTCTTTTAGTCTCCACAGTTCGCTTCGTTCTTGCGTTCTAACTTCATCAAAGTCATTTTTCGTCCAGAGATGATCCTCTTGTCTTGAAGATGTTTCCCTGACTGCTGCTGCTGTTTCCATCCTCCTCCATCCATTCCATTCGTCCTTTCCATCTCTTACATTGTCTTCCTGTTGCGAACTGCCATTCCGTCCATCATCTCTGTATGATTTTTCCTTCTGACTCTTGAATCTCATCTCGGAATATCCACCGTTTGAACGTTGATCCCCGTCCAGTGCTGAAGATACAGCAAGATACAGCAAGAGTTACATCTAAACAATGCGAAAAGTCACATAATCATATTTCACCTATTCATTTTGCTCAATCATTTTTTCTTTCTTTTGTTCCTATTTTCACATATCCTTAGTTTTAACTAGACAGGCATTGAATGTCGTGTGTTTCTAAGATTTAATAAAGAACCAAACTGCATTATTAACTCCATTACGGTACATTTAGTGCTCAAATTAGCATATTGTGCCAACCCATGCAAGTGGAACGTAGCGACTCATATTTAAGCCAAGGGTTATAGTCTACTAAACGTAGGCCTACCTGTAGCCTAACTCATTGTCCTCAAAGTGCCGACCCATGCACGGGCCTCTCCTGTCCTGTCCTGTCGACGATGCATTTTAGCAGGGCCGGATTAAGAAATGTGGGGGCCCTGTTTGGAAAATTTTTGGGGTCTCTTCGGCCAAAAATCTGATGACCTTTTTTAGTCGTTTGGTCAAAATTTCTTTAGAATATACCGATTTTTCCTGCCCAAAATAGTTGCAGACGACTTTTTTTAGTCGTTTGGTCGAAATTTCCTCAGAATATATCAATATTTGCCAAAAAATTTTTGTTTTCGCTTGTGTGGGGCCCCCTAAAGTGTGGGGGCCCCTGTTCGGCCGAACATGTCGAACATGCCTTAATCAGGCCCTGCATTTTAGGTCCGCGTAGCCTTGCGTGCACAATTTGAGAATAATAGTCAAAAATTATCATTGCCTAAGTCTCAATGAGTTTTAGATGGTAGATCGCTCCACGTAGATCTAATGAATTGGAAAGTGGCAACATGGCGAAGATCAAAATTAAGATTTTAACAGCTTTATTTGAATATTAATCTGGTAAAATGCACCATTTATCTAGGATACGTTTTGCAAACAATTTTTATGTGCACTTGTTATATAGCGCCCCGTCAAGCTCACTACTCAGAGGCGCTCCCGACTACAGCGCGGACACTGCATAGGAGTTTCACGCCGAAGCGCTGAGCAATTGCGAATGAAGGACTTGATCATGGTTCCTATATAATATTATATATGCGGCGGATTGAGGTGAATTCAAACCCGCAACCTGCAACCTTCCGGCTGCAAGGCAACGAACATACCCACTATTATCATTATATTCGTTTAATGGTAACAAAAACTGAGAGACCGCTATCAGGTACACCAGTGCGCACCACAATTTTTGGGGTCGGCTCACCAAGCTCCTGCCAGATCCCTGTCCCAATTTGCTAAGACGCTATTCGCACCATGACCCAACTTTGCTGGAAAATATTGCAACTGGTCGAAACTTGCAAGAGGTTTGACACCTCTGCCATGGCGTAAGTGAATAGTTCTTAAGCTAGAATTTATCAAACGTGGCGTAATGAACTTTTTAGCACTAATCGGTCCGTAACTTAAGAAAACATATTTGTTTCAAACTGCATTTAATACAACAGTGCCTCTTAACTCTACCGGTGTCCTACTCGGACGGCGTCAGTCCAAAGCCTGGGTGAAAGAGGAGGGGACTCTTATCATCTTCTGTATTATCAGTCTTCTTAAACAAACCACCTACGCACTACTTCGCTATACCTTATTCACTTATGTCTAAAGAGCTTGACAAACGTGAAATTAATTGTAAAACAAGCTTTCCATGAAACAGCGAGGAATGTTTAAATAAATATAGGACTCATATAATTGCCTGTTTTATTCCTACCTGAATGTGCTGAAGCAGGCTTAGAATGGGAGTCGATTTGCTTCTCAGAATGTTTGGAAAGTGATATATCACCAGAATCGCATTCGTAACTGAATGGAACCAGTTCAGCTTGAATGGTTCTTTGGAGGCGAAACGTGCGAGATGCCTGTTCCACTTGATTGAGTAGGATTTGCGGAGGAGGCGAGCTATTATCCCGAGTCGGTACTTCACCGTTGGTTTCATTCTGACCACCTTCAATACTTGTCTTCTTCATCGAAGATTCGGTGTCTCTCTTTCTTCCGTCGACGGAGCATGTCTCGTGAACTTCGACCTCCGCCGACCTAACTCCGATTCCACAGAACTTTCTTATAAGAAACGAACGAGGCATCGAAAGAATCGATGATCCGAGAATGTTCCGTCGTTTTTATTCAATCAGTGATAGAGTTAGTCGGGAAAACAGACTTGTGTTGTGAAGTTAAATCAGAGCTATTATAAGAGGCCTATAGGGGGCCTTCCAGTTTTCCAGTTTGATACGAAACCCACCTAGCGACAATTCAATCTGTGCAGATCGCTTTGATAAAAACTTGATAATCGACGTAGGGCCTACGTGAAATAGCTTCATCGAAAGTTGGAGTGCCAATCTCAACTTTTTTCTTTGAAACGAGGCAAATGCATTCTTCGGAGATAATTGAAGCGAAATATTGCAGCTAATTCCTGTAAATGCAAGACGCTTATCTAGTAAATCGCGAAGCATATTTTGGCAGAATTGTTTGAAACTATTCCATGGAGCCTATACTAGGCTACTCTTCTCCAGAGTCCAACATTCTTCGGATGCCAATAAACGCTTGGCCCCTCATCACGTGACCGAAGGGAAGTCGCTAGTTCGCGCGCTCTGCCGGCGGAAGCGTTAGTCACGTGATTGTTCGTCCGCTCTGATTGGCTCGATAGCTTTAGAAAGCCCATCGATGACATTGATGATTGCAGCCGTCATCTTAGCAATTGATGTTTCCTTTCATAATAAATAAGTAGGCTAAATTAATTCGGTTTAAGACGACAGCCACAGTTGCAGCTGGTAAATGGCATGAATGACATCCTTGTAACGGTATGGATGTGTTACGGCACAATAATTATAAATCGTCGTTGTTATTATTATCATCATCATTATTATTATCATTACTAATACTATTACTTATTATTACTATTGTTATTTTTCCCCGTCCGAGGTATAAATGATCGATTAGGCTTCAAAAATAATAATAAAGGCTTTGTTGTTCTGGAGTTAACGGTCATTATTATTATTATAATTTTATTACTATTATTATTATTATTATTATTATTATTATTTTATTGAATGGCAATCGATCCAGTTGTTTGGGGTTCAATTCAAAACTGGACCTCCACCTATAGACCTAGACCTTTCTCTGGGTTCCAGTTCCAAACGCCATTTCTCTTATCTGCCTGAATCTTGGACGATGACTCCAACTTAAATTTGTTTTGATTGAGCTTCTGTCATTTAAGTCATTCCCGCAACTTTGGTTTCTTTGGTGGCTTAAAAATGTCTAGATTCTTCAAACATTCACTTCATGTAATCGCCAATTAATCGCTGAACTTATTTGTCACAGCTATATCGAAAAAATATATCACAAGATATTCTCTGCTCTCTCGCAGAAATGCAGCTCGGGAAAGAAGTCTAACGTAACAATCTTGAAATTGATTCTAAAATTTATTGACACCTTGAAAGTTGTAAACATTTAGAGTCGATCTAAAATTGTACATACATGTACAATTGTACATCATCAGAGAAACGAGACAGGGCAAGGGGGACAGATGCTAACGATGCTTTGCTCAGCAAAGTCTTTCATTAGCGTTCTCAGTGCAAGCGAACTCGAGAGAAAAGGCAGAATTTGAAATTAACGAGAGATAGATGATGCTGAATGTTTCTGCTGCGAGTGACTATGGTTACGACTTTACTTTCAATGCAGTTTCCATAAAGTTAGGGAGATGACCGCAAGATCAAGACCGAGACCAAGGCAATAGGTTCCGAGACCGAGACATCAAGAAATCTGTCTCAATACAACACGAGACCATAAGAGACCATGCACCCAGTGGCGTAGCCAGGAATTTATTATGGGGTTTGGGGGTTTTATGGCCTGGCCGGATACCCTTTCTGACACCAACCCAACAGTATTACAGTAGATAAAAAGGGAATAAAGCAACAAAGGGAATAAAGTAAGAAAAACAATTGTTACTACAAGCAATTATTTTGTTTTTTCTTATTTAAGCGGATTAATAACCTTTAAAAAAACTGTTTTCCTAGGCCAATGGGGGGTTTAACTCCCGAAACCCCCCTTATCTACTCCACTGCATGCACTGACCCTGTGGGAAAGTAGTTCAACTTTTATACTGCTGCAGTAGGCCTATAGTGTCCACGTCTGGTATTTAAGACAAATATTTTGAAGTGACGATCAAGGTCGCATAGAAATGCGAATCTGAGCCGCGTAGGCTACACTGAATGGATGAGGAGTTGGGACAGAACTTTCCAGACGTATTTTTCAAGTTTTGAATTAAAGCGATACTTTCAACTGAGAATTATAATTATAAATGGCGCTTGTGAGTTAAGCTTACATAACAATCATTGGCGTAGAGGCAAACCTAGACTTGATTTTATTGACACTTCCATAAAGTTCCATTTGCTACAATTATCACAATACAAACCTAGGCCTACTCAAGTCATTTAGTTGAAATCTTCTTTCTTCAAATTTGGTATCCATTGCTCTCGATTGTTCCCACCGTTTTCTAAAATATGGATATTGTCAGATATTGTACGGTTACAAACTTACAATAGGTCAACCTCCACTTAATTTTATTTTTCTTAGATGCATCTTCATCTCAAATTACTCTTTTGTTGCTGTTGGTAAATATTTCTCGCGGTGACGCCACTCGCACTGTTATAGCCAGACAAGAGTTCCTCTCGCCGTTGAACTACGGAACATTCTGTTTTGATATGAACCGCCTTCGTTTCCTTAAACTTCAATACAACTAAAGCACCATATGAAAAATTACAATAGGCCTTTGTATAATCGTTGCATATGCTATTACAATGCGATGCATGTGCGCTTGTGAGATGCAATCCATAGAGGCAGCCTAAGTGCCTATTAGTAGGCCCTATTTACTTATCTGCAACTTTAAAACAGCGTCGGATGGTTAGTAGGCTATCTTTTATACTGAACAGACTAGATGGCAATTCTCTTTCCCGAAGGTTCATTTGACGTTCCGGTTGAAATTCAGATCCTATTTAATTACG
This sequence comes from Lumbricus terrestris, assembly GCA_949752735.1. NCBI lineage: Eukaryota > Metazoa > Annelida > Clitellata > Crassiclitellata > Lumbricidae > Lumbricus > Lumbricus terrestris. Next base: position 71,633,883 of record OX457036.1, on the reverse strand, counting down.
ACTAAGGACAGTTAATACCTTTTCTTTATCTGAAATTGCATGTGCCTCTCGAGACATAGTTTCTTTGCGATTCGCCGACGCTGAACATAATATTATGTTGGACTATAGTTTTAGTTTATAGTTAACTAGATGTGTAACCCGGCGTTGCCCGGGAAATTTAGGGTTTTAAACACTACACTGTGGTACCCAACGTTGACCGCAAAATTTCGGGTTTTCGCCAACCCTCTACCTCACCCCGCTTCCCCAAAAAGCCAAACGTAACCCGCCCCTGCGGGGCGCTACGGAAATTTTTACTGGACTTGTATGACGTCATGCGGGAGCAGACTCTTCACTAAAGCGTTTACCAAAGTGTGAGCAATGAATTCTGTCTTAAAACGCTTCTGTCTTAAAACGCTAATAACTCGAGTTCTAAAGTGAAATTTAGGGTTCTAAACACTACTCCACTCTGGTACCCATCGTTGACTGCTAAATTTCGGGTTTTCGCCAACCCCCACCTCACCTCGCTTCCCCAAAAAGCCAAACTTGAACCACCCCTGCGGGGCGCTACGGAAATTATCACTCGGCGGGTATGACGTCATGCGGGAGCAGACTCTTCACTAAATCGCTGGCGTGATCAATTATCGATGAAATCTGTCTTAAAACGCTAATAATTCTTATTTTAAAGTGAATTAAAACCTGAAAATAGTTGCGCTGACCTTATAATTTGGGTAAGAATCAATTGCAATAATTTTTGTAAACCGACGCTGTTTCATTTCCGAGCCTATTCTGCAGGGGAGAGTCAAAAGCGTACAAACAAATAAACAAACATAATGGAAAGTGTTTCGGAATTATAATATAGATGACTGACATCTTTCCGGAATAGGAATTGCCGGGCCGGTCTTATAGGCACAGGCAAAGCAGGCAGTTGCCTGTGGCGCCACAATCTGGAGGAGCCGCCATTCTCACAAAAATGTGCATTTTCACAAAAATGTGATTAACAGTTTTAGGTTTTTCATTTGTTGCCCATTTTTAAATTTCAATGATCATTTTCATTTTAATTCACCTTTGGAACCAATTCATTATAATTAGATCTATTGATTTCATTGTGCACACCATTTCATGTAGCCTACAGTCTACACAGTGCATACATTCAAATGTGCTCTCTCTCTGTATAGTGTGTTGGATTGATGTGTCTGTCTCCTTGCTGTGATGTTGTGATAACTGTAATTAACTCTACTCATCTACTGTTGCTTTGGTTTTTCATCAAATTGTGGTGCGTATATATCAAAATTATTTAATAGTTTGTTTGGGGGCCCTACTAGCGGGATTTCCTCCCTTCTGGGTCTCTATTTGTGTCCACCATTGCACGAGTTTTTTTTATAACCTCGCATTCCAGGTCTAGGGATAATCGTCCACACTGGTATCACTTAACCTTAGAACCACTAGGTTTAACCAATCCTTACCTAGCCTACTCCTTTGGAGATTATCCCAGTCTTAGCTATATGTCTGAATAATTTATGTTACCCAATTAAGTTAATGGATTGACAACTTGGTGATACTAGAGATACTTTGTGTTACATTGTACCTGACTTGGTGTGCTTGTTTTGTTACAAACGGACCAATAAAATTATTTGATTTGATTTGATTTGATTTACATTGATTTCAGACACTAAACAAATTTGAATTTTTTTGGACCACTAAAATTCAATTGTTTTACGTGAGTTTCTAGGCCTTATCTGTGGTTTCTGTGTCTATTGATCTGCTGCTGATATGAGGATTAATGACATCTTTCGACTGTAGGCTAAATGCCCGCAGATTAAGACACTTTAAACAATCTTTTAAATATTTCCAAAATAAAAATCATGCAATTTTCGGTAGGTCAATTTATCTACCATTACAACAGCAATATACCTCCTGCCTTTCATATGACTTCAGCCCACTCCAACCTGACAAGATATACCTCCCCAAAAGCAATAGAAAGTAGGCTATACTTGCTAGAAAACTAGCACTCACTCATAAGTCCTTAAACAAATAGGCCTACCAGGGACCTTCGGCATGGAAGAGCCTGTCTGGGGCTAAAGTAAACGTACAGCCACCTGCCTTGGCCACTTCAAACACTGGTTCTTGCACAACTGCACACGCAATAGAAATAGAGATAGCCATGTGCACCCCCCACACGCCAATGTGACGACTGTAAAATTTGCAGAATAATAAATGAGTGCCGTGCATCGCAGTCACACGACTAAATTCGATTCCTGTCAAATTTTGTATCTTATTTGATCGCTCTAACATGAAAACTGACAACGGTTTGTCATTTGGATTTGAAAAACACGAATAGCCTATTTTTATGGATAAGAAGTACAAGCAGGAAATTATTTTTCTGATTGCTTGAACAAATAATATTTTTTGTAATGAATATTCTTGTTCTCGCTAATCTGAATATGTCGGTATTCCTCGAAATGTCTTTGTATGTTTTTTTTATAGCAATTTCAAGAGTTTCGTGCGCTAAAAAATATAACTAAGTTAATGCATGCTCTACATGTATCTGGTCCGTCGTTGTGTTATGACGTGAGATGAACCGTGAAGTGGGGTTCGGAGGGCGCCAAATGTAGCCCTACGTTTTTCCTGGGGCGCCATTTGGCCCTGGTGTCACGAAATAAAGTCTCCTCTATTAATCGTATCCCTCCCCCAGATGAAGAGAAGTTGAAAAAACCACTTCCGCGTGTATTTATTTTTGCAACTAAACTTCCACCTGATTTGTTTTGAACAATTACACTAACAGGCATGTTTATTCATACTAGATTTTTTGCTTTGGTTTTAGTGCACCTAGAACATTTAGAACACTTAAGAACGTTCAGAGTCACTAAATAAATTCGAATTGCCTTGCTCTCAACATTGCTTAGGACAGTGTTTAATCTAGTCCCCGTCCTCTGGGGGGGAATTCAGGTTTCTGGGGGGGGAGACAATTGAGCGTCCGAAGGACGCTCGTGAGGCGCGTAGCGCCGAGACTGGGAGGGGGAGGGTATGGGGAGGGGGATGTGCCCCCTCCCCATCAGAAACTTTTTTAATTTCCCCATTGCAATGGCAGCATTTTAAGGTGTCATTTTAACAAAATAGCTGTACTTTTTCAGTGACCAATTAGAAACTTTTTGAATTTCCCCATTGCAATGGCAGCATTTTAAGGTGTCATCTTAACAAACTAGCCATACTTTTTCAGTGACCAATTAGAAACTTTTTGAATTTCCCCATTGCAATGGCAGCATTTTAAGGTGTCATCTTAACAAACTAGCCATACTTTTTCAGTGACCAATTAGAAACTTTTTGAATTTCCCCATTGCAATGGCAGCATTTTAAGGTGTCATCTTAACAAACTAGCCATACTTTTTCAGTGACCAATTAGAAACTTTTTGAATTTTCCCCATTGCAATGGCAGCATTTTAAGGTGTCATCTTAACAAACTAGCCATACTTTTTCAGTGACCAATTAGAAACTTTTTGAATTTTCCCCATTGCAATGGCAGTATTTTAAGGTGTCATCTTAACAAAATAGCTGTACTTTTTCAGTGACCAATTAGAAACTTTTTGAATTTTCCCCATTGCAATGGCAGCATTTTAGGTGTCATCTTAACAAACTAGCCATACTTTTTCAGTGACCAATTAGAAACTTTTTGAATTTTCTCCATTGCAATGGCAGTATATTAAGGTGTCATCTTAGCAAAATAGCTGTACTTTTTCAGTGACCAATTAGAAACTTTTTGAATTTTCCCCATTGCAATGGCAGCATTTTAGGTGTCATCTTAACAAACTAGCCATACTTTTTCAGTGACCAATTAGAAACGCTTTGAATTTCCCCATTGCAATGGCAACATTTTAAGGTGTCATCGTAGCAAAAAAGCTGTACTTTTTCAGTGACCAATTAGAAACTTGTTGAATTTCCCCATTGCAATGGCAGCATTTTAAGGTGTCATCTTAACAAAATAGCTGTACTTTTTCAGTGACCAATTAGAAACTTTTTGAATTTCCCCATTGCAATGGCAGCATTTTAAGGTGTCATCTTAAGAAAATAGCTGTACTTTTTCAGTGACCAATTAGAAACTTTTTGAATTTTCCCCATTGCAATGGCAGCATTTTAGGTGTCATCTTAACAAACTAGCCATACTTTTTCAGTGACCAATTAGAAACGCTTTGAATTTCCCCATTGCAATGGCAACATTTTAAGGTGTCATCGTAGCAAAAAAGCTGTACTTTTTCAGTGACCAATTAGAAACTTGTTGAATTTCCCCATTGCAATGGCAGCATTTTAAGGTGTCATCTTAACAAAATAGCTGTACTTTTTCAGTGACCAATTAGAAACTTTTTGAATTTCCCCATTGCAATGGCAGCATTTTAAGGTGTCATCTTAAGAAAATAGCTGTACTTTTTCAGTGACCAATTAGAAACGTTTTGAATTTCCCCATTGCAATGGCAACATTTTAAGGTGTCATCTTAGCAAAATAGCTGTACTTTTTCAGTGACCCATTAGAAAATTTTTGAATTTCCACATTGCAATGTGAGCATTTTAAGGTGTCGTCTTAACAAAATAGCTGTACTTTTTCAGTGACTCATTAGAAACATTTTGAATTTCCACATTGCAATGGCAGTATTTTAAGGTGTCGTCTTAACAAAATAGCTGTACTTTTTCAGTGACCCATTAGAAACATTTTGAATTTCCACATTGCAATGGCTGCATTTTAAGGTGTCATCTTAACATGATAGTATCATATATTACAGTAGTAAATAATGTCATTATAATCATATAATAATAAATAATATCACGGTATATTATAACACTTCATCAAAAAACAATGATGAAGACAGTAACTAAAAAGCAATATCATTTCGTCAAATTTTTCTGGGGGGGGAAATTTCAATCCTGGGGGGGAACTTTCCCCCCCCAGAGACGTCTAGATTAAACACTGTGCTTAGGACACTTAAAACAGTTATAGTCACTTTAAATTTTGATCACAGCAAAAAATTCAGTTATAAGCATTCTCAATAATTAGGATAAGTTTATCCACCCGGATTATCTATACCTGTACTGGTATATTCCATCCGAAGGGATGGATCAATTCATCCCCCGGATAACTTTAAGGGGATAGAATGTCCCGTGACACCGGCCCTGAGTAATTGCACGCGAACAGTGGGTCTACATGCCGTGCATATGGTTTGAGTGTCTATCGCAGATTGTATGGCTACCCACTTCAGATACTTTTCGTTTAAAACCCATTTAACTAAAATATATATCTTTGATTTTGAATAGCTATACGAAGTAATGAAATAATGGTCATAATGAGAATTATCTAACAATAAATAATAAGTTGATTGAAGCACTTTTGTCGCTGCTGTAAATGAAATAGCCTATTCGAATTAATAGGCCAAACTGTAAGTGGACTACTAAAATAGTAGGATCATAATTATTAGTCTAGAGAAAATCCTTCTTGAAGCCTAGGCCTGCCTAATAATAGAAACAATTCATTGAATTTAGGACCAATCTTTAAAAATCTATAGATGCCTCTTCGTAAGGCAAATCCATTGAGATAAAGCGAATTCTTAGTGAATAACAGTAACAATGTAGACTATACGGTCATCTTACACGTAACCTAATGCCAATCGTTAGCCAAGGACACGACCTTCAAGTTCTCACATTCGAAATAGTAATTCGTCTAGTAAGCTATCGGAGTGATTCAGATTAATCCTCCTCACAGATTTTTCCATATAAGTCAACCAAGACCGTTCTCAAATGTCTTATCCAAATATGACCCAGTCAGAAATCATGAATTTCATAAAGAGGAAATCGCACTTTCTTGCACCAACGCGTCAGCGCTGCGTACGCAATGTTCTGCCTCCAGTGGTTTAATGCGACTATATAATTATAGGTGGCCTATACTGTAGGCTGTAGCGTCGTTATTATGTAATTTATAATTCAAGATGGCGATGACGAATTACTTCCTCCAGCGTCCAGCTGATAATACTTGGCGTCATTCATGCTATCAATCGACTGATGAGGCGCAATGAAATAGTTTCCGTGAGCGCCCAAAGTTACACGGTTCGAATCCGATGTGGGACGGGAGCAAGCAACCAGTCCACTGGGGCAAGACGAGCTGTCTGGTAGCTTGGCTATTGGCTGTGGATTCGGTAGGGGGCGCTCCCAGATGTGTGTGTATCCATCGCGGTCAACTTCGCACAGATTCTGGCAGTTGATGTCTGCAGTCTCTTTTAGTCGCTTGCAGTCGACCCCAACTGTAGCGGTAGGAGCGTAGGATTCCACACCCATCAAAGGTCTTGGGTAGTCAGAGGTGACGCGGTAAACACCCATCGCTCCAGGATCCTGTCGTGAGTAATGTCTAAAGTACAAAGAAGAAGCAATGGATCATAATTATAGGCCTAGGAACCAGATTTTATGATATTTCAATAGTTCGCGTATATTTGGTTTTTTCGACCCTCAAAAAGTGAGACGTGTAAAAAGAAACAAAAAGAAATTCCATACAACGAATTGATGACTTAGAAGACAGTTATAGTTTCAGTTTAACGACAACAAAGATCATTAGCGTCGCTCTTCTCCTTTATTTAGGCTTGGGTCTGGCACTGTGCAGTATATATATATATTGATATACAAGCAAATAGGTATACAAGCAAAGAAGTAAGTTTATGTTACCTGCGTCCATGTACAACGGTACATGCATGTATCATGTATGCAAGTGCATGTAGGCCAATGAGGGAATGCAGGATATTTGCTCAGTTTGAGAATTATTTTAGTCTTGAGTCGCTTTAACCTGACCATTCATAACAAAGTTTTGTCTATTTAGGCTATAATCACAACTTGCAGACAAATGAGGATATCTTTTCCTCCTTCAACAGCTGCATGTAGTTTGTCTCTCACCTTCGAACCATGATCATTCCAGCGGTGAGAATAACGACTCCGACAAAGACAGCAACTAAAGCGACGATGATGATTGAAATACCTATACAAGCATTCGAAAATAATTATTATCGTCCATTATAATTGAAATTATATTCCATTAGCATAGACCTATGTATAATTCGCTGTTAGAGTCAGTCCCCCTCCATGACAGAGCGGGTTATTTCCGAAGACATCTCCATACACATGGAACAATTTTTCCCTTCAGCAAAAGAAGGTCAGGTGCGGTAGAACAGTAGAACAGTTGGCAGCAGAGAGTGAAATACGGAGACGAGAGAGACAGACAGACACACACACACGCACACACACAGATGCACAAAGAGACAGAAAGGAAACAGAGAAAATGAGAGACAAAAAGAGATAAATATAGGAGCCATTTTTGAGATTAGCCTACGTCGTCTGATTTTAGTTTCTTCAATTCAAGATTGTGATGTTTCTTTATGATTTTAACTGTTTAATTAACTTCGCCCATCGTTAGCAATAATTTGACTATACTTTTAAATGCAACCCTCTGATCAAAATACCCCAAATGCAGTTTTAGCCTATGCAACGTTACTAACGTATACTGCAATAATTGTTTGTCTTGGGTTTCTTACCGTGCGGAATGGTCACTTCGCCGATTTGAACGGATCCTAAGGTTGCAGACCAGGCACTATCGTAACCTATGGAAAGAAAAAATAACTGGAGAAAATAACTTCTAATTTCCAGATTAAACAATGCAAAGCATTCACTTTCAAAACTAAAGCTAATACTCGTTGCAAAATGCATGCGATGATGCGAAAAGTATGTGGGGTATTACAACATAGGAGAGGCCGATCTATTAGGCATATTATATTTTACATGATATCTACCCTGAAAGGTCCCTTTTGATTTGAATGAGTAAAATCATTTTCAGTGAGGGGCATAGTATTAAGTGTGAGCGAATCGTTTGGACAGAGGAAAGCTTACGATACATGATGTATCAAAGTAATTTCCAGGTAAACAGAAGAAAACATTATTGCTAAAGAGAGAAGAAGCATTCGCAGGCAATATTTCAAAGTACAAAAGGTGAAATCATCATTTTGTAGCTGTCCTTAAATGAAGTACTAATTTGGAAGTAGATTTAATTTCACTGCAGTGATTTCAACTGCAGTGAATGTCCTTACCCTACTACTAAAGACACAGAGATGTTGTCATGATTCTCATACATGCATGTTGTTGTCATGATTCTCATACGTGTTGTTGTCATAATACGGACCTGTGCAGCTGGGAGTCGACGTATCTCCCACCCATTCGTTGCCTTGACAACGCAGTCTCCACTGGTGGTTCGTCTTGTTGCATCCTATGGTCAGCTGGTCATCACCAGATCGTCGCATCCATGCGCCGTCAGGTGTCGCTACGTCACGGCATCCGACGACTGCGATAGGACAATGAACGACACGACAAGAAAAGCAAACGGAACGCATAAGCGAAGACGAGCGACGAACTATTTAAATTATATTAAGGTCCAGCAGGAACTCAAGCGCCATCAAAAGGGACAAAGCAATTTTGATGCACATATGATTTAACTAAACAGACTGCGTTCCTGCCCTTGGACTTGTTCTTGGTAATGGCCTTGGCTTTATCCTTGGTCTTGCTCTTACATCCTGAAAGTACTTCTTATAAAGTGTGCTGCCTCTATACAAGTCTAAAATAATATAAAGGAAGACCTGTTGCGGAAAATTTGATCTATTTTGACATACGCATAATGGATGATAATAGACAAATAAAAACAGTGATTTTGGAAAGTATGGATGGGAAGGAGCGAAGGGAAGACCTAACAGATAATGGATCGATAACATCAGGGATTGGTGTAAACAAGATCCACAAAGCATAGCAGCACAGGATCGGGAACTCTGGGAAAGTGATAAAAAAAATGCAGTCGACATCTACAATGACAGAGCAACTTAGTCTTTCAATTACTATGTTTATACGGCCTTCGGTCCATGGATCCTACTGTCTGTCTGCGTGTCTGTCTTTCTGCATGTCTGTGTGTGTCTGTCTGCCTGTCTGTCTGTCTGCCTGTCTGTGTGTGTCTGTCTGCCTGTCTGTCTTTCTGCCTGTCTGTGTGTGTGTGTGTCTGCCTGTCTGTGTGTGTCTGTCTGCCTGTCTGTCTTTCTGCCTGTCTGTATGTGTCTGTCTGCCTGTCTGTCTTTCTGCCTGTCTGTGTGTGTCTGTCTGCCTGTCTGTGTGTGTCTGTCTGCCTGCCTGTCATGCAGTCTGTCACGCAATACTGATAAGCTTACCTTGGAAGTGGATGAGGAAATGTGGCGCCATTGTGTCGTCCGCTGCTGCAGCTGTGGCTGATGGACCACCGATTGGCATGACGCGTATCTCAACGGTGTTCGTCTGTGATAGATGGACCTGTCTCCATCTCTCATCACCGCTCACCAAAGTCACTGTCTTCCTCGTACTTGACCCATCCTTGATCGTTGCATACACCTACAGTGTATTCCAATTCACAGATCTGTTATAATCATGCACCAACGTTTGTGCGTCGTTAAATTCTGTACCTTTAAATCTTAGATAGGACTGGAGCAAAGAGTATGTTGAGTAAATGTTCGTTGCACCCCGTTGTATACAGTATACACGAGAAGAGTCGACCTTAGAAAACGTGTTGTTTTTAATTTATGTTCATTTTCGCTATTAAATTTTGTTCTGCATGTTGTGGCCAGTCTCTGTAAAGCCATTTTCCCCTGCTGCTGCACGGATAAACTGTTGCCCTCTGCGCTTAGCTTTAAAGCAGCGCCGTAGAAATTTGGAGTTTACGATTACGATACAAAGTACAGTATATCATGATACGCTGAATACGGTTTTGCTGACAATGCACGAGAGCCAGAGAGTAGCTATTATATATCTATTCTAAATCAAATGGAAAGTCTAAGAACTATTTACATTCTGTAATCCGCCCAGGGTTGTTGTTTCAGAGGTGGTTAGAAGGGAAAGAGGTTTATGAATGACTTAACTCGATGTTTGAGGTTTTATGGGAGGTTTTTCAAGCAGCGGTACTTTGTGAATTGCATGCTGTGGAGTTATATGCGTGGATCGCGTGCAAGGAGTCAGACAGAAGTGGACCGTAAAGATCCCAGTAACGCCATCTGTTGCTATGACAATCGCAGATGCAGTCTTACAGGATAATAACTTTACTTCGAATTATATAGCACTGCACAATCGGTTTTTAAATTTTAAGTGCTTGAATAGTTTTTCCTGATCCAAGACGGCTATATTATTGTCATTGTCATTAGGCTATTTTGATCATTGTTGACATTATTGTTGTCATCAACGCTGCTGTAGTTTCTTGCTATGCTGATTTCAAGATCGACGACGACAATGATGATAATGATGACGACGACGATGACGATGACGATGATGATGATGATGATCATGATGATGATGATGATGATGACGATGATGACAATGAAGATGATGATGAAGATGATAATGACGACGACGACGTCGAGGATGATGACGACGACGATGAGACGATAGCCGTATACAGTGTGTCTGCTAGAGGCGAGTGGATTTCCAATTGTCTTAGATGACTATAGGCTATACGAATCGATTGTTACCGATTCCTCTTTGTTGTCGTCTTTGAGGGCGAAATCGACGACGCTGACGTTGATCGTCTGTCCTTGGTCGACCTGAACGATCCACGGACTCTCAGGTGATCCACACTTCGACGAATGTGTTACGGTGTTAGCCAGGAAACCACTCGACATTCCCTTCACGACGTATGGCTCGCCAGGATGGCAGAACCGAGACCGCTCAACCGTAAGCACTACAAAACATTCATACATAATATATATAGCATGTGTGTGTGTGAGCATGCATATAGTTTGTATATGTATAATATATAGCTGCAGGGTAACAAAAGGAGCTATAATTGAATTTAGTAACATCGTGTCTAATTGCTTTTGCAGACAAATGCATGCGTTACAGCATTAGAGTACAGAAACCTCGATGTGGTCGTTGACTCGATTCGTCTTTCAAAATAGATCGCTATTTAGGGTAACCCGAGGCACGTATGTGCCTATAGGATACTCCCTGTTGCATTTCTTGCTTTTTGTCTGGAAAGAGCTGCAAATGCATGCGAAGCCTACTGTTAGAACATGTCTTTGTGTTGGCAAAGTTGAATGCATTGGTTGAAGAAAGACTTCAAGACAGAATAATTGTAGAGTGAACTCGATAGCCATTATGTCATACACCGCATACCTCATCTATTCGTACTAAGCCTTCCCTTAACTTGTCCCACCTTTAACTTCTTCTATCTTTTACTTCAATTCAATGCTACTTACTCGTGCCCTATAGCACCACACATTCAGATGGATTAAGACAGTGCTTATTATATATATATTTATATACATACATATATATGTTTGCATACGTAATCAACGGAGAGGCAATTACTCCTACCTTTCTGACACCTGTAACTGGCCTCCAGGTAGACCTTGAGTTCTGCCATGCAATTGCTGCGCTTGGCCAGCTGTGGGTCAGGCATTCCGACCTCGCATGACCTTCGACCCGAGCATCGTCTGTCCAGAAGGTCAATCACGTTGGCGGAGCAACCGACGTAACCGAGGTCTGATCGGACGCAGGTTCCGACGTTCATTCGACCGTATAAGGCGGTCTCCATGACGATGACCTCATCCGGTTGGCATGACGGTCTGAAGACACTGAACTCACAGTAGTATCCAGCTGCAGCAGCAGAACACAACACGGAAACAGCATCAGTAACATGCACCGTTAAGACATCCTATTATAGCACGGAATTGCAGAGACTCAGTTGCATGGCTGTGGTGGCAATATTTGAGGTGAGTAATGAGTATGCACTACAGTCGCCTATAGGTCTGTCTGCACGCTGTATACAGGTCATTTTCCGGTATACTAAAACACGATTGTTTATGAGGTGAGTATACACTCTGCAATGTACACCTGCGTATACAAACTATACATAGTACTTTCGACTATATATATAATTATGTAGACCTGCTCAGTTGCTTACCCAAAGGTGTCGGATCTCCAAATTTATACAATTGCGGAAGTTATACCTGTTTGGCGTATATATATATATCATAATGATAATGATATAATTATATATATCATTATAGCCTAACCGGCGATACATTCGCTATTTGCTATTGGGATGAGCCTAAAGTGGGTGAAACAAGATGCATTATCATGGTCATGCAGTCACTGTTGCAATGATGGTCTGCTCTTTTAGGTAGCAGATCCTCTCAGATCCTATGGGATGAATTTAACTACTAAGAGCCATCGCATCTTAGCCAGCTGTGCTGCTCGATTCTCCTCGAATCATTCGTTTATTGCAGAAAAAGGCTTCAAAGCACGCGATACATCGACCCACAAGGATTTTTTAAAAATCCTGTCTGCTGGAACTTCCACAGTCCAGCATAGAAGCTTCACTTGATCGGTCCAGCACTCTGGAATAAATTGCATAGCTACCTTGGACATGCAATCTACTCGTTCACCTTCATTTCTTCCTTTCCCGCATGGAATTAAAACCCATTTCGTGCGGTTGTGGTGTCTTGAGCATTTCTCTATGGTGTTTTGCATCCTAATTGCATTTTTGTCATCTAGGCCTACAATGCCCTACATGAAATTTTGGCATGCAATGATAATTTTTGCTTTCGTTCAGCATCTACAGTAAATTTGGCTTTAGCCTAAAACAAGCTTATGTAAGTTAAAATAAGTTAAAACAAGTTAAAATTAGTTAAAATAAGTTAAAATAAGCTAAAATAAGCTAAACACGGTCCTGTTGAGCCTAAGTTAGCCTACTTCCATTACTATGAGGATCTTGCACGGTTCTGAATATTATAAGCAGCGTGCAATAATTTAATTTTTTGGCTAATTAAGAACCCAAATATAATTAGCAAACCGAATGTTACAAATAAGCTTAGCTTTAGTGCATTTCAAAAGTAGGCCTATAAAGAAAATATTGTGAATAACATTTGCCTGCGAGATTATCTAAGCCATTGATTTCATGTGTAGCCTAAGTTTAGGGTTTTGTGCACATCTATGTGAGCTTTTGTTTAGCTGCTTAAATTCTAACTGTAAAATAGCAAATGTTTAAATGTAACACTCGCAAAATGTTTTTAATTCCATTTAGTGACCAAAATATCAACAAGAACATCTATAACTAATTACTAAATCGAGTTGTAAAAAGACCTTTGCTGATGCAGTTATATGCCTAACGCTTACATTACTTTTTTACTGCTAAATAATGTGCAGGTATAGGCCTACGAGCACTCACGCGCACGCCGCACACACTCACACACACACACACTCACACACACACACACACACACATGTACGGTCTTATTAAAGACACAGAGCGATATCAGCACAATATGCAAGGTTCTTCTTACATACAGGCTAATATATAATTTAATCATATAATACATATAATATATATATATATATATATATATCCATAAATAAATCGTATAGGTTTATAGAATATAAATATGGCTTAGAAGAGAGAGAGAGAGAAAGAGAGAAGAGACCGAGTGTCTTCTTGGACGAATAGACTTTGGCCATAATTACGGATCAAAGGATTTCTTAGATGACATCGGCGATGAGATGCAATATACAGCCATCGAAGTCTCAGCTATAGCTTACTCCTCCTACTCCTCTCTCCTCCTCCTCCTCCTCCTCCTCCTCCTCCTCCTGTTCCTCCTCCTCTCCTCCTCCTCCTCCTCCTGTTCCTCCTCCTGTTCCTCCTCCTCTCCTCATCCTGCTCCTCCCCCTCCTCCACCTACTTCGCCATCACCGACTGCAGCAGCAGTAGCAGCAGCAGCAGCAGCTGGTGCGGAAGTGCTGTTTGAATGGACGGAAGTGGACGGGAGAAAGACGAGATGCAGAAGAAAAGAAGAGATGCCATGAAATCGAAGAAGAAGAAAAAAAGAAGAAAGCGTTCAAGGGGAAAGACGAAAGCAAGAAGGACAGAAGGACGGAAACTGGGAGGACGAAGGAAAGGACAAAGCGAGGGACGGGGACGGACAGACGGACTGGGTGGGGAAGGACGGGAATTGGCCGATGGAGGAGGAGGGGGAGGATTGGAAGCGACGGATATATGGCGAAGGAAGGCGTTCCTAATGTCCACTGGCTGCAGAACCAGATATGGCGGCGCCATTGATGTCAACGCCGACAAAACCGAGTCTTCTATAATTCATGGAAATCTTGTAGCGCAATTGCATATGCTGGCAGACATTGAAGACGGCTTTCATCTGTCCTTAAATTACGTCGAATATCCAGTAATAATTTTGCTAAACCCCACAGACAAACAGAAAGACACTCGCCACTCACTCGCATATCGACTCTCTCTCTCCTCTCTGTCGCTGGCTCTCTATGTCTCTGTCTGTCTGTCACTCTGTCTGTTTGTCTGTCTGTCTCTCTCTGTCTCTCTCTGTCTCTGTCTCTCTCTGTCTCTGCCTCTCTCTGTTTCTGCCTCTGTCTCTGTCTCTCTCTGTCTGTCCCTGTCTGTCTTTCTGTATCTCTCCTTCCTTTCTTACTTTCTCTCTTTCTTTCTTTCTTTCTCTCTCTGACTCTATTCGTAAGGTTAACACATAACGCTCCAGATTTAGACTTATTTTGAGCAGAATGTCTGAACAATTTGTGAAACCATCGCCGAGGAAGCGTATGATCAATGAAAATGTATTGCCAACTTTGAATGAGAATTCTATTTGGTGTGACATAGGCTAATTAGTGGAAGAGCTAGTCCCAGTTTTACACCATTTCATTTATTCATTTATTCATTCATTCATTCAGGTATCATAAATTATAGCACCTCTTTAAGGAAACTACTCAGAGGCACTCCCGACTCCAGCACCCTAGAAAGAACAGTAAGGTACGTTGCAGTGCGGTGAATAAAGTCAAGGGAAGACAGCTGACCAGAACGACGGTAAGCACAAATGATAAGGACAGGCAATTAGTCGAGGCAAGCTGTGACAAAGGAATGAACAAGTGCAGCTGCAGCGCCGGGGCACGGACATTAACCCCGGAGTGGCCCGGACAAACTCCCGGAAAAAATATTCAAGTTCAATATAATTATATAATTTAGTGCACATCTACAGTCTTTATTTCTGATCTGAAGTAACAAGATCCACAAAGCTTAAGAATAGCAGCACAAGATCGAGAAAAGTGATGGACAATGCAGTCGACATCCACGGTCCTTCTTCAACCCATGAATGATGATGATGATGATGATGATGATGATGATGATGATGATGATGATGATGATGATGATGATGATGATGATGATGATGATGATGATGATGATGATGATGATGATGATGATGATGACGATGACGATGACGATGACGATGACGAAGACGACGACGACGACGACGATGACGATGACAATGACGATGATGACGATGATGACGATGATGATGACATCTACAATTCTACATCTTGTTATATTCGTTCTTATAAGTTTAATTATTGAATCCATTTCTAAGCTGTCGACCATTTTGAGTGAAAGGCTGACAACCCAGTGAGCCACCCAGCGGACTATTGCGCAATATCCCTATAAAATAATACATTTCATCAAACAGCATACTAATGCAATGCATTGCTCCCAATGCAAAGTGATATATAATCTCACTTATGACATGGCACTGTGAGCTGCTGACCAGATCTACATGTACAACATCAATGATATCATACTATGGGCTGTATTCGTCTCTTTCGTCCAGTTTTAACCCTGGCGCATGCGCTTTAGGCTTCTCCGTATATATGCTGTGTTATTGCGTATAATATACGAATTCTTGCACGTGTGCGTGCGTGTGTGCGCGTGTGTATGCTTGAGTGCGTTTCTGTATGCGCGTGATTAGTTGCTTGTTTTAACTAATCGAACTAAGAGTCCCAAGACGAAGTCGGGCGGAATGTATGTGGGTGTGTGCGTAGGTGAGTGCGTTTGTGTGTGTGCCTGTGTGTATTTGTGTATGTGTGTGTGCGTGCGCGTGTGGGTGCGTGTGTGTTCATATGTGTGTATGCGTGTGTGTGTAGGTGTGCAGATGTGTGTGTATGTGTGTGTGTGTAGATGTGTGTGCGTGTGTGTGCGTGTGTGCGCGCGTGTGTGTAGATGTGTGTGTGTGTGTGTTTGTGTGTGTGTGTGTGTGTGTGGGTGTGTGTCGGTGTGTGTACGCGTGTGTCTGTTTAGAATGTCGTCTGAGGCTTTTATCTTATTTTGCCGCCCATTTCATTCTGTTTGCATAATGGATGTCCTTCTCCAGTAATCTCGTCTGCCTTTACACGCATGCGTCGTCCACACTTAGACTTCCCTCACTTCCGGTCCCCGGTGGAAGACACGCCAGAGGAAGGCTAGGTTCTGAGTGCAGGGAGAGGGAAAGAGAGGGGTGGAGAGGAAAAGAGAGGGGAGGAGGGGGAAGAACGGGACGGGGAAACGGAGAAACGAGTTCGAGACACGGATCAAGTGACGGCGAATCAGTCATTCGCTCATATCGGAAAACACATTTCTTTCTGCCACAGTCGACTAAGCTTCGCTGCAGAATTTGATATTTTATTGATCCGGACCCACACTCTTCCCCACCATCTCTCTTCCCTACCATCTCTCTTTCCTACCATCCTTCTTTCCTTCCTTCTTTCTTTCCGTCATTTCTTCCATCCGTCCTTCTGTCCATCATGCCATAATCCCATGGCTTACTTCGTCTCTACTCACGTATCCATCCATCAGCTCATGGGCTTCTGCCCGAGCAGCATCAGCATCAGCAGCATCAGTATCAGCTTCAGCATCCGATGCCATACCAGACGTTCTGCGTGTAATACAGAAAGCGTTCACGTATTGCTAATAATTACGCGTGTAATGGCTGGTCACTGGTCACTGAACGCTCTTTATAGTTTAGTGAATTGAAGCATTATGCCCTGAGAAGGTCTTTTGTGAATGTCCAACTTTCTTACACTGTCTTCTGAGGAAAGTGTGAAACTAATGACAATAACCACCATTGAGTGGATGAAATCTCCATGTTCATTATTATGCTATATGTAAAGTATGTTCTTATTTGCGTCAGTATGGCTAAACAAGAATTGATGCAGCATGATCCACTGATTAGTGTGTCAGCTAGACTGTACAACATCGATGTTGGGAGTGTTCAAATTCCCACCAGAACTGCAATGTACGAAATCTTATCTCCAATGTACGACATCTTATCTCCAATCAGTCAAATGTACGAAATCTTATCTCCAATGTATGAAATCTTATCTCCAATGTACGACATCTTATCTCCAATCAGTCAAATGTACGAAATCTTATCTCCAATGTATGAAATCTTATCTCCAATGTACGACATTTAATCTCCAATCAGTCAAATGTACGAAATCTTATCTCCAATGTACGAAATCTTATCTCCAATGTATGAAATCTTATCTCCAATGTACGAAATCTTATCTCCAATGTATGAAATCTTATCTCCAATGTATGAAATCTTATCTCCAATGTATGAAATCTTATCTCCAATGTAATTTGATGGATTCGTTTCCTTCATAATCCTCTAACTTTTTCCTCTTTTTTCGAATACAATGGAAATGAAATTTCTGCATATATAGATACACAATGACATCTTCTAGTTCGTATATTTGCATGGTCTACATCTAGAGCGCCATTGTTTTAAACACCAAAAATCTCTGCGAACAAAAGAAGATTGATCTTGTAATTTGTGCTGTAAATCGAGTCTTTGTTTGGGCGAAGGATGAAGAAGAGAAGAAGGAAATCAAGGAATAGGACGATAATGAAAAAGATAGAGATTCATTGTCGAGCTTGTGACCATGCCTGCGAAGAACAGATGCTTCTGTTGATACTTGGTTGCTGCTGCTGCTGCTGCTGCTGTATAAAAACGTTAATCCTCGTCATCACTCACCGCCGCATCCTACTTTCGTTCCTATTTCATCCTCCTTCACTTGATTATCCGCCATCTTCTTATAGCCTACCCTCTCTCGATCTTTATGTTCCTCTTCCAGGGGTTCCAGGTCTTCCTCGTTGCAATTCATTAAGCTTCCACTTCTCATCCTCATTCATTTTTATCTTCCTGTTTGTTCTCCGTCTGCTCTCCACCAATTTTTTTCCACCATGTTTTCTTCTAATCTCCATGCACCATCTGCTGTTTCGTCACGCTTTCGATTATTATCCATCTCTGTTTCGTCTCTTTCTATTCGCCCTCTTCTTCTTCTTCTTCTTCTTCTTCTTCTTCTTCTTCTTCTTCTTCTTCTTCTTCTTCTTCTGCTTCCGCATCAATTTACCTCTCGAACAATGGTGCTCGTGTTCTCGTCTTCCATTGTTTCATCCATCATATTCTTCAGATTTCATAATGCACAGCGTCATCACTTAAAAATTATTGTCTCATATCCATCTCTGTCTTTCACACATATTCCACAGCCAAACGCACTCATAAGTGTGTACACGTTTTACAACAGCAATGATATCGACTCTGCTTATTTCTAATGACTTCTGACTTTAACCGGGTCATGAAACGGTCCCTCAACACCTTTGCCAGTTTGAGTGGGTGCTGCACCCTTTCAGGTTCCCATGTACGAACCGCGGTAAATCCTAGATTTAAAAATCACCCAAATAACTCATCATCGGTAGGTGAACCAGAACGCAGAAGCGTATGGGACGTAGGACACAACCGATGCAGCCAGTCAGGACAGTAAGAAAACAGTACGCGTACATACGCTCTATGAAACATATGTACAATAATGTATAGCAACTGATTGACCATTCTGTTTCATATAGGCATATATTGTTAAACGAAGTGTGCTCGCCATATCAAGCGTCTTCAACATACATCGCCCGTTACCATTTGCCGCTTTAGAACAGACGCCTTTCTTTGACTATGTGCCTGGAAACGAACCTGACCACATATCTGCCACCCACCCACTTAGCCACGTGGACCTGAATGACTAAATAAGTGTGTATCAGCTGATGTTTCTCACGATCTAACATTTTATGCGCCAAAGGAATTCGAGGATTTACGATTAACGACGTCTTCGTTCGCTACTTGAGAATTATTCTCTACAGTCCTAGCATTCTTCTCTTCCACCTCCTCTCTCTTTATCCGCATTCCCATCCCTCTCATCATCCATCCATCGTCTGGATCCCATCCCTTCTGCACATTCTCCACCCGCCCATCGCAGTCTCATCTTCCTCCTCCTTCTCCATCTCCTCCTCCTTTGATAACCTCCTCTTCCTCTTCCTCCGTCACATCATCCGGCATTCTCAGAAGTAATTACAAGAAAATGCCTGTATGCGAAATGTTCTGGTCTCAATTAGTCTTTTTGAAGTGGAGTCAACGAGGCAACCAGACAAGAATCCATGTCACTGGCCATAGACATCTAGATACATTGCGCTAAAGATATAGGAACCCTTGCACTGGCCTATTAGATGTGCCAGTCCAAAGCCTGAATTAACGAGGAGGGCGCCGCTCATCATCTTTGTTATGACACAGCATCGCTGAGCAAAAACTACTCGCCTAGATCGACTCCTGAAAAGGACAGACACTCATAACTATACACAACGACAATGAAGAAAGCAAACAGAGGATGACAGAATTGAACAAACCAATTATCGTCTTATACGAATTACGCTGACAGCTCTCTATCTTTATATCTGAAGAATTTGTATTATAGCCCTTCAAGATAACCATTCAGACGCGCTCCGGACCCAGGAACAGCCAAAGAAGAAAGTTTTGAGTATCGTTTATAAAAAGAGTTAGGCAAGTCCCGTGGACATCTATTGTATTCATACAGGGTGGGCCATAAAAATACCCCTAAGGTTTTTGCCAATATCTTGGCCAGAAGTAAGAATTTCGAAATCAAATTTTACAGGTTTAAAGATAACTCATATTTACACATGATGGCCAGATTTCATCAAAATATTTCAAACCTAACAAGAGTTATAAGACTTTTAGGGAGACCACCCACTGTTTTTTGTCGACTCAAACGCAGCAAAAAGTAACAAAACACCATTTATTATTAACACGTTGGCCGCGGTTTACGTGTAAACACGTAATTGATTTTCTATTAGCAGGCGCGGTGAGCGTGTTAACACGTAATCTAGTTTAAGCATTATAAAGACATCTTCAGCGCCCTGTTAACAAATGTAGCCGCGTGTAGATTACTGCTAAGGTTTCTATAGCCATCTAGTGAATAATCATGCCTAAATTTTTATTACAGCTGCTGCTATACCTGGTGTTTAGAGCACGTGACACAGGCTTCTGCCTTCTTGTCTGCGTTAGCGAGAAAGTGTGATAATGGCGACTCGTAAGAGGTTTAGTACCGAAGAAATTTTGAGGATGATAGATATGTCAGAAGACGAGAATTTTGATGACAATGACAGTGATAGGGACAGTGACATTGTAGGCCTAGCTGATGTCGTAGATAGTGATGGAGATAGCGATGCTACAGAGGCATACGATCTCCCTACGGTTGACGAGGCAGGCATAGGCAGATCGGATGACCCAGATTCCGATGTCGAGTCCTTTGTTGCTGCTGCTTCTGCTACGGAACAAACTAATGCCTCGGCATCGACATCTGCATTTACACCTCGTGTTTGGCAAGTTGTTGATGGCAACTACACGCCAAATGTAGAGTTTCAATATCATCACACTGCGGGACTGAACAGTTCTATAAATCTCACTGCTGAGTCGAGTCCGATAGAATTTTTCAAGTTATTCTTGACGGACGATGTGTTGATGTTGATGGTGAATGAGTCCAACCGATTTGCGGACCAGTTTCTTCAAAAGACCGCCTTGAAACGAAAAGCAAGGGCCCATAACTGGGAACCCACAACAGCATCAGAAATGGGTCGGTTTTTGGGACTCATCTTTCTCATGGGGTATGTGCACAAGGCAAAGATTGAGGATTATTGGAGCACGGACCCGAATATTGCCACTCCTATATTCAATCAAACTATGCCTCGAGATAGATTCGAAATCTTACTGAAATTTTGGCATTATTCTAACAATGAAGAGTCGCCAGAGAACGATCGGCTCTTCAAGCTGCGCCATATTTGCGATCTCCTAGTTGCACGCTTCCAAGCTGTCTACACCATGGAACGTGACGTATCTATTGACGAGTCAATGGTACTGTGGCGTGGACGACTCACATTCAGACAGTTCATTCCCGGGAAGAGACACAAATATGGCGTGAAGCTATATTTGTTGTGTGAGCCGAGTGGCTACATATACAACATGCTTGTATACTGTGGCAAGATGGATGCGATATCAGGATTTGGCCATGCAGAGACTGTTGTTCTGAAGTTGATGGACGGTATACTGGACAGAGGACATGTCCTGTATACTGATAACTTCTACACGAGTGTTCCACTTGCGCAACAGCTTCTGGACAGGAAGACCTACCTCTGTGGAACGCTGCGTAAAAATCGGAAGCATTTGCCGGAAAAAGTGGTCTCAGCGAAGTTGAAAAAGAACGATGTCGTTGCTCTGAGAAGCCGAGAAATCATGGTTTCGAAGTGGAAGGATAAGAGAGACGTTATGATGTTGTCCACTATTCATGCAGGCAGAATTTTTGAGGGTGGCAAACGGAACAGACGTGGAGAACTTATCAAGAAACCGGACTGCGTGCTCGATTACAACGTTCGAATGTGCGGTGTAGATCGGCTGGACCAGCT
Source organism: Lumbricus terrestris (assembly GCA_949752735.1). NCBI lineage: Eukaryota > Metazoa > Annelida > Clitellata > Crassiclitellata > Lumbricidae > Lumbricus > Lumbricus terrestris. The sequence goes on along the minus strand of OX457036.1, from coordinate 71,612,267 downwards.
GCTTTCCTACTACTCGCCACTGCGGAAGACCCTCAAGTGGTACAGGAAGGTTGTCCTACAGACGATCGACATGGCCATGAGCAATGCCTTCTTGATGTACAAGAGAAGTGGAGGGAATCGTCGGCAGATATGGTTTCGCTCTTCAGTCGTAAGCTCTCTAATGAATACGCAAGATCGACCGGCCGCGGCTTCCGTTGTGCTAAGAGGATTGCATCATAATAAGGCGTCGGACCTGTCACGGCTCTCAGGGCAGCACTATATGGACGTACTTCCTCCCACTGAACGCAAACAGGCACCATGTACCAGATGCGTCGTTTGCCATAAGCGTGGAATACGCAAAGAAACGCGGTACATTTGCAGCACATGCGTTTCTAAGCCTGCGCTTTGCGTTGTTCCCTGTTTCAAGGATTACCATTTCGATGCACAGTTTTAGGCCTACTGTAAAGTAAAGTATGACAGAGAAGTTCAGAAGTAACTGTTTATTTGCCTTGTTGTTATTTACATTTCATATTTACTAACATCAATAATAAATGCTATTTGTCTTTGTAATCCAGTCTTATCAGAATTTCCGATAATTGCGTTGCTGGTTGCCGTGCGCACAGGGCCGCCGCGCCCCGGGGAAAATAATTGCCGCGGTCAATGTGTTAAGTCTCGTCTCAAATAATAGCTATCAAAAAGTCTTGATATCGCCAGATAATTATCATTGTTGTTATTTAAAAGCGAAATAGGGTACCAGCGTAGCTGCACGTCACTGTGAAGTCACGTAGCAAGATGACGATTAAGTTGGTAAATAAGGAATCTGCCAGATTGATAGTTTTGCTAAGAAAGCAATGGAATTCATATTTCTTAAAAAATTAAAATGGACAAGGTGTCAATGACAGACAAAATGTGCATTCGGACTTTTCATGAGCAAGGTCCTCGAGATATAAAGCTTCGAGCACAGTTTCCTCTGATAAACAGTGAAAGCGCAGAAATTAAGAGTCAAGCTGAGAGTTAAGAGCTGGATGAAAGGAGATCAAGTTGAGAGTAAAGCTGGATGCAAGAAAATCTATGAACTATGCTGGAGAAATACCACAATCTGCAGCAAA
>OX457036.1:71356179-71606179 GCA_949752735.1 Lumbricus terrestris | reverse complement strand
GTCAAGACAGCACATAAGTTCCAGATCAAATTAGGTAAAATTAGATTGTTTGTTTGTTTGTTTGTATGCGCACTTGTTATAGCGCCCCTTCAAGCTCTCTCTCCTCAGAGGCGCTCCCGACTGCAGAGCGGACACTGCATCGGAGTTTCACGCCGAAGCGCTGAGCAATTGCGAGTGAAGGACTTGCCCAAGGTCCCTACGCGGCGACGTGAGGTGGATTCGAACCTCGAACCTTCCGGCTTCAAGGCAACGGCGCCACCACTACACCACCGCGCTCCAGATTAGACTCCAGGCGTGTATAGGTGGGTTTTATTTATCATTTCTTTTGTGAGCCAAGTATTGATTAGATTCTAACCGTAAATCCGTGATTTGTTTCAGGAAGAGCTTCTTTTCGAAATAGATCAGAAGAATAAGCAGGTTGTCTGTCTTGCGATATAGATAGACAGACATATAGACGTCCAGTCAAATATAGAAATATCCGTTTGTCCATTTGTCATATTTCGTCATTTCTTCCTCTTTATTTTATCTTATTCTTGCATCCTATATTTCTATCCAAACTTCCACCGATCCATCATCAGCCAATCCTCGATGGTATCAATTGTATCCATCCCATTATATTTGCATATCTATTGATCAGGTATATCCCGCCTTCCTCGCGCAATCCATCCTTGACTTCCACTAACCAAATCTGTTACTCGTCCAATGAGTTCGTGAGATGGATTGTAATTCAAGTTTCAGTTGATTGGATTGCATTCTCACTCCATCTCTTCCTCACTCCATCTTCTTCATCTTCATCCACATCCTTCTTTCCTTTTCCTCTTCCTCTTCCGCTTCTCCTTCTCCTAGTCCTCTTACTCTTCTGCTTCCTCCAGTCCTCCTACACCCCCGTCACTCTGAAACGGCGTCTTTTAATCTTTTAACTGTTGCTGAGTCGTATACCATTCTACAGTAAGCTTAGAATTTTATGTCAACGTTAGATCGATTCTATCTCTCCTCTCTACTCTCTATCACTAATGTCATCATCTTTCTACTCTGCCTCTCTGCTTCTGCAAATCTTTCACTCTGGAATCTGGATGGATGGATGGATGGATGGATGGATGGATAGGCAGGCATAGACAGACAAACAAATTGATCAATCAATCAATTAATCAGTCAATCATCAATTACTGATCCAATAATTCAAGTGAACTGATAGAAAAATTAAACCGAAGAATTATTAAAGTGCCGAAAACCTAACTAAAATGACTATCTGGATGCATTAAAAAGACTGTTGACTGGAGTAATGAGTCAAATTCAAAAGGAGACCTAGAAGGAACCTGTGCCTCGCTAAGGGCGCTTAATGGCTGATTGATTTATCGTTTGATTGATTGATCGGATAATTTATTGATTTTAAGCAATAAATTACGCAGATCTGGATAAGTACCGTACGTAGGCCTAACAACACGAAGCGGATCTGTTCGAACTTCATCGCATAGGCCTATATATTATTCCGGAAAAAAAAATGACACGCTCGATGACACGGGTTTTATGAGAATTTAGGTCCTAAAGTGTAATCTAAATCTGAATCTAATCTAATCTAGGCCTAAACAAGTCTAATCTGAACAGTTGATAGTTTAATTAGATAGTTAGATGGCACTTACAGGTGATGCCGTCTTCCCCTTTGCTTTCCTTTGCAGATGGAGGTAATTCCGTCGTTCGAACAGTCAGAGGAAAGATCAGGAAGAAGAAGTTTCGAGATAGAATTCCCACCGGAAACGACGTCATCTTCGGTTGTCAGACGACGACTGCAGTGACGTCAAAGCAAGCGGCACTCATTCATTCCAGTATCCTCTGACATAGCATTCGCAGGCTATGATCACTCAACAGTACTGATCCCAGTTCACTGTCGATATTATTTCCCAAGAGCATTTGTCAAACGACTCGCAGTAATTGGAGTCCTGGTCCTGAAATTCCACTGGGATCTGTTCTGACCAGCAATTGGCAAAAACGATCGTTAGTTCCCATATCCAATACACTTCTCCTCCTTCCTCCCATTCGTCTTTCTTCACTGAAATGCATCGTCATTTCGTCTGTCAATAGACCCAATTGAATGTGTTTGCAAAGCGAAACAAACAAGACATTAACAAACAAGTTCCGATGAATAAATGAGTTTGAACCGGGCAATTGGTGTTCTTCGCTCTCTCTCTCATTACGACCACACGATACATGCATAAAACCTTGTTGACCGAGTCTTGAGAATTTATAGTATCTTTGTCTCCAGCGTTCACCGTAAACCTCCGAAGAGTCGCCACTCGACGAGGAGCGGCCGAGTACGTGCCGAGTATCTGCGCATGCGCTACCGACTGTTTGCATGTGCGTGCGTGCATGTGCGGAGGACGTTTGTCATCCGGGTATTGATGCCGAAGCTGCCTCGATGCGATGCTGGTGTTTAAGCGATGCGTAAAGATTCACGCGTTGAGACTATTTTCGTGTTGCTATACCAGTAGCTGTCGGCTTGGCTGCTGACTTCTCTTCTGTCTCCAATCGGAGTCTAAAAGAGACTCCTCTCTACTTGACAAAGTGCTCCAAATGTTGTTGTTGTTTCCTCGTTGATTTTCCCGGTGGCTGTCCTAGTTCTGTTGTTGCTTTCTTTTTTTTATCCATCTAAGTGCTTTTCTCAAGTTACTCGTCTTCATGCTGTATGACTATAGTTGCCTTATCGTCATGATTATTCCTCCTAATGGCATTTCTATATCTCCTCCTCGTCCTCCACCTCCTCCATACATCTTCCACCTCCTCGTCCTCTTCCACCTCCTCGTCCTCCTCTTGCAGTTGCCAACTCCTCTTTGGCCATACTAACAGTTATCATAGGCCTAGTCCTCTTTCTCTTCCACTGCTGCTGCTCTACTTGTCGTCTCCTTATTCCTTTCAGCCTTTTGTCCAATTTGTCCAAAATTAATTGCTGGCTTGACTGATGACGATCCGATGCGTTTCGTTGGCCATGCGACTCAAATGAGAAGCTGAGTCTGTTGATTGAAGGGCGTTGACTTTTCCACTTATAGCTTAAGGCGGCGGCGGAGGCAGGACGAGAGGCAGTGACATCAACAGAAACAAAGGCACATGCGTAGACAGACAGACAGACAGATGACAAAGACAGAACAGGAAAAGACAGACAGACAGAAAGAGATGCGATGCAGAAATAGAAAGATAGACAGAAGAAAAAGAGATTAGAGACGGAATCGACAGAATACTGGGAATAATGCACAACGAGCCGCAGCACAGACACAAGACAGGAACTGGTAAGGAACAGGAACAAATACGCTGTCAGGGGTAATGACAGACACAGTGAAAGACACGAAGGAAGCAATGACACTCTGATATATATATGCATATATATATATGCAGATAGAAACAGACACTGAGACAGAGAAAGAGACGAAGACAGAGGAACAAAGAAACATCGGATGACAGAAAGAAAAGACAATTCAAACAGAAGTCGTTCATCAGAGACGATTCAGTCGATAAGATCAACGACCATCAGACCTTCCTCCTCTTCCTCTTCCCCTCTTCCCCTCCTTCTCCTTCTCCTTCTCCTTCTCCTCCTCTTCCTCCTTCTCCTCATCCTCCTCCTCTTCCCCTCCTTCTCCTTCTCCTTCTCCGTCTCCTTCTCCTTCTCCTTCCCCGTTCCTCCTTCTCAGCCTCCTCCTCCTTCTCCTCGTCCTCCCTCTCCCGCCGTCTTCCATCCATCTTCGCCTTTTCAATTAAAATCCTCCATTCCAGCTCCTCCCCATTCCTACCCTTCCCCTCCTCCCACGGTCTCTCTTCCACTCGTCAGCATGTCGTCAGCCAACCATTAGAGCCAGAGAGACAGACAGACAGACAGACAGTCAGACAGACAGACAGAGAGAGAGACGAGAGGAAGCTGACGACTTATGGGCATCACACGCTGCGCAATGACGCAGGAAAGAAGCAGCCCGGCAGAAGCATGTTACATGCATAATTGTATATACGCTGTCTGAACCAGTACAGGCAACAGCAACGCATTTTCAAAATACACTGTAGCCTACTGATGGAGAATTAAGGCTATCTCCCCCCCCCCCACACACACACACGCACACACACACACGCACACACACTCACACACACACTCACACACACGCACGCACACACGCACGCACAGTCGCACACATATTCAAACAAAATGACTATAATTGCGCTGCGTCAATTGAGAACTTAGGATAATATGTACGATATACTAATTCTATAGAAATTATTATGCCTCTCAGTCTGCGCAAAAGATTGGAATAATCATTAGTCGGCTTCAGACCCGGATTAAGCCTTCGGGGGGCCCGCCGCCATATTTTGAGGGGGCCCCTAATCGACCCTTTCCTTCCGAGACCATAATCGTCCTACAGTCCTGCATATCTATGCATGCCTATAATAATAAGCTTAATTGACTATATAAATCAAACTCAATTATATGCAGTTTATTGAAATACCTGAATATTTTTGTAAATGACACTTTATTAGCGTCAATGCAGTAGGTATTGTTCAGTTTAGCGGCTTAAATCCTATGATACTGACTTTGATAACGCGGAGACCTATAGGGAGAACATGCAGGGCACGGTCCCCAATGTTTGTGGGGACGGAGAAAAGTCGGAGATGCTTATATCCCCATGCAATATTTCAGAGATATTTTATGAATAGCCTATCATAAATTTCTACACTTTCATCCACTGAGCAATTTCGCCATGGTGACAGCTTAAAATGCTGCCATCAGAGTTTGCAAATTAAAAAATTCAAACAATTGTAGGGGACATTCATAGAAGTCTTCACTCTGAAACCACGTCAATGGCACTGATATCATGAATAATTTTTTAAGATAATTGCTTAAAAAGTTACGGTTAAAGTTAATTAAGTGTGCAAAAAGAATTGTAGGCAATTAGGAGGAAACACTCTGAAGTCTTAATCCATGACCATCAGCATTGAAAATGAGCAATTTTATTAAGATTAGACATCCAGCTTAAATTGCAACAATCGTAATAATAGTGTGGAACTTAAAATGTGGACAATGGGGAGGACATTACTTTTATCGAAGTCTTAATCGTGTCTTCCAGCATATTTAGTTATAAGGTGACAGCCTAAAATGTTACCATTAACCCGTTGGAGGTGAGGTGGGGTGTGACACACCCCAGAGGCATTCTACTTTAAATTTTTAGCGGAAAACATGGAGCCAGTTCTAATTTGTTTTTTTCTACCTTTGTGAATATGAAATACGGACACTTTACCACAATTTCAGGTAATTTGAACGAACAGTTTTTATTTTATTTTATTGCATAGCCTATTTAAAGGAAATTGCATTTTTTCGTAGAAAACATTATACATGTTGATTTTATGAGCCATGATTTGCAATGCGAGTGTGCCTTGAACACGTCAATTCTGTGTTGGCATTGAGAAGGCTGACGACAATGATGGCTAAAACATTTTATGTTGTATTAAAAATATATATATTATGATTATTCGTGCACTTGATAATGTTACACATGAGGACCCAAACTTGCATGGGTTAAGTACACATTGGATGGGTTCACCTTCTAGCCGTCTAATAAGGATTGAAAACAGATATTTGTTCGTGGTAATCGTCTGTTTAGTTGATTATTGATAATAGAAGAATAGTTTAACTCAACTTAATATTTTCCATTTGATATCGCGGCTTGAAAATAAAAATATGTATTGGGGTTTGTCAGACCCCACCTCACCTCTGGCGTTACAAATGGTCACCTCACCTCCAAAGGGTTAAAGTGTAGAAATTTTTTTAAATAACCAATAGGAGGAGACGCTTTTCAAGCTTTAAATCACGACTATGAGCCCTGATAGGATGAGAAAAATTAATTGCACTCTTGGCTGTTGCAGTGTGGAAATTTAAAACAAATCAAAAATGGGGTGGTGATGTGCCTTCCCCAAGCCCCTCCGCTGCTAGGCGCTTCGCTCCTCGGCGATCGTCCTCCGGTTGCTCGTTCACCACCTCTCCCCAAGCCAGTGTTTAATCTAGTTCCCCTCCTCTGGGGGGAATTGAGGTTTCTGGGGGGAGACAATCGAAAGAAACAGTATCTAAATAAGAGACCATAGCAGAAATATGCGTTGTAACCTTTAAGACCAGACTCACTTACTTCAGGTTCTTTAGATGTAGGCTTATACAGGGCTTAAAGTGTGGCTGGATGGTCATGGACGGCGTTCATGCATTTGTTTTAAAATATGAACGACGTCCTGCCACTTATTGGCTAGCATGCACAACCTGAAAAGGTAAGGGCGTCCATGCACTTCTTTTGGAAAGGTAAGGGGCGTCCATGGCACTTATTTTTCACACTTTAAGCACTGGGCCTATATATACCTTCAGTGCATGGCGCTTGGGGCCTAAATACACCATTAAACATACCGATCAATCCCTTGCCTTTGACCCATCTGGAGTTTATGAAAAAAATCCAGTTTTGGAACAGAGGAATTTACGCTATTTGTTTTCCTACCAGAGGATTCTTTGGCTATTCGCCTTGTTTGAGCACTGGAAAGTTGAAATATTTTGGTTTTTGGCATCGTTTGCTTTCGTCAACACATTTGTAATATTATGCCAGGGATCTTATACCGGTACTCAAAGAGTTAGGCCAATAGGGGGCCCGCAGTCCATTGTTCGCTCATAAAAATCAATCAGCAATTGACATAAATTTACACACTGCACATGTCCTTTAAGGTGAAGTTGAATAAATGGGAAAATGCACATAAAAAAAGTTCTTGCACGGGGGGGCCCCCTGACGATGGGGGGGCCCGCCGCCATGGCAGACATGGCATACTGGTTAATCCGGCCCTGGTCGGCTTGCGCCAGTTTGAAAATTGCTATTCTTCAACCTGATCACAGATTACAGATGCCTACAGATGAGACCATTATATATGAGATGAGACCATCATATGTGAGACCACCATATGTGAGATGAGGCCATCATATGTGAGATGAGACCATCATATGTGAGATGAGACCATCATATGTGAGATGAGACCATCATAGGCGAGATGAGACCACCATATGTGAGATGAGACCACCATATGTGAGATGAGACCATCATATGTGAGATGAGACCACCATATGTGAGATGAGACCACCATATGTGAGATGAGACCATCATATGTGAGACCCCCATATGTGAGATGAGATCATCATATGTGAGATGAGACCATCATAGGTGAGATGAGACCACCATATGGGAGATGAGACCACCATATGTGAGATGAGACCACCATATGTGAGATGAGACCATCATATGTGAGATGAGACCACCATATGTGAGATGAGACCACCATATGTGAGATGAGACCATCATATGTGAGATGAGACCACCATATGTGAAACGAGACCCATTTGTGAGATGAGACCAGATGTGAATTGAGAACAGATGCGACCTCAATATTCTTAATTTATACTTAACTTTAGAGCCAGTTGCAACAAAAATGAAAGTTTTAAGTTAGGCTATATACACCTTAACACGCGCTCGTGAATAAGCTGCCCCCCCTGCTTATAGCGTTAGACTAAAGTAGCGCTTTATAAATTTGAAATTTACAATTACGATTACCATTATAAATTATCTAGTATTCTTCGTTCATCCATTAAAACTCCGTGCAGAAAATTTATATAATGAGAAGTTCACCGCTGCATAACATTGAGTGTCTTTGTAGACTTTGTTCATATATATATATATATATATATATATATATATATATATATATATATATATACGGCAAAGCACAGACATATCTAGATTTAATGATACCCTGAGGCTAGACAAGAGCATCCTATTTCATTTACATTGCACATTAGTATTTTCGTTCACTTCTATAGACCTATTATTACACCAAGATGCAAATTCTTGATCTTAGGTAAAGTATGTAAAACGGATTTGTGATGATTACGTAGATGGTTGATTGTTGTTTAGTTTCGATGTGAAGGATTCATTCGATCAATTCATTTTCATTTTCCATTGAAACCTTTCCATGTTATAGGCCTAATCTACTTATTGTGTCTCCAACATGATTTTCTCGTCTTTGTATGGTATTAGTTTGTCGAAACTTATAAATATCGGTGTGGACTTATAGAGCACCCATCCAAAATAACGTATACTCAGAGAAGCCTTCAGCCCAACCCAGGCGAAAAGCATAATTTGATATGCACTTCTTATAATATAGCCAACTTATGTGCTTCCATCATGGTTTTTAAATCTTTAGATGGTGTTATTTTGTCGAAACTCAGTATATTGGCATGATCGCGTTTAGTTACGCATTAACCGCAGTGTCAGTTTGGTTTCACATCCGACCATGCTGAGGCTTCTCTACTTATGACTCTGCGGATGCTCTTATAAGATCGCATTAATTCTTTTTTATTGGCACGTGGTACATCGTTCTGACCAGAACGCAGACGGCGTTTTGTTCGGCTTATTTCTTTCTTTCGCTTTTTTAGGAGCTTTCGTTATTCGACGACCAGCAGAACAATCGACGGCTGGGAGCCAGGGAGACACAGAGGGACATAGAGGGACACAGAGGGACACAAAGGGACACAAAGATACACAGAGGGACACAGAGAGACACAGAGGGACACACAGTGACACAGGGAGACACAGAGGGACATAGAGGAACACAGAGGGACACAGAGGAACACAGAGAGAGACACAGAGAGACACAGAGAGATACAGAGAGACGCAGAGAGACACAGAGGGACACAGAGAGACACAGAGGGACACACAGCAACCCACAGGGACACAGTGAAACACAGAGGGACATATATAGAGGAACACAGAGGGACACAGAGAGACACATAGAGACACAGAGAGACACAGAGGGACACGCAGCAACCCACAGGGACACAGGGAGACACAGGGGACACAGAGGAACACAGAGGGACACAGAGACACACAGGGAAACAGAGGGAAACAGAGGGACACAGTGGGACACAGTGGGACACAGAGAGACACAGAGGACATAGGGGGACACTGGCGACACAGAGGGACACAAAATGACACAGAAGCTGAGCATGAAAAGTAATGCAAGTCAGGAAGCAGCAGTCGCAGTCGCAGCAGCCGAAGAAAATGATGACGATGAAGATGATGACGCTTTTCATCATGGATGCATTCAATTCATTATGGCAGCGGATCATATTCTCCTGGATTAGGATCCGTCCTTGTGTCTGTCCGTCTGCTTGTCCTTGTGTCTGCCCGTCTGCTTATCCTTGTGTCTGTCCGTCTACTTGTCCTTGTCTGTTCGACTCAGCGACTCGAGTCTTATGTTCGCCCATAAAAAGATAATAACAATAATAATAATCATGATGATGATGATAATAATCAAAGCGGATGAAGTCGCTCAGCGCCGACAGACTTCTTTCTTGTTCTTGATCATTTGGCGACGAGTGGCGCCATCTGTTCGTCTCATGAAGATGCATTCGTCGTCGTCGTCTGAGGCAGGTCGTCATTACAGGCGATGATACCTCATGACGTATACATTATATGCTGCAGGACATCAAGGCATCTGCGCCTCCAGCTCTACTCAAACACCACCTCCACCATCACCACAACCATCACCACCACCACCACCTCCACCACCACGACAACCACCACCACCTCTACCTCCACCACCACCACCTCCACCACCACGACAACCACCACCACCTCTACCTCCACCATCACCACCACCATCACCATCACCACCACCTCCAAACACCAACACCACCTCCACCACATCTAACACAACCAACACTACTAACTCTTCACCTACAGTCCTACATGTACATCTCAGTATGCCTAATTGACTTCAAGCGATTGGTTTGTGGATGGTCTGCATAGTTGAGTACAGGAATAAGAGTTGCTAAAGCTATAGCTATAGAAGTCGTGTGTAAATCAACCGATAGACTACAGGGGCCTAACCCTATATAGGGATAGAAACAGGAGATTATGCCCAAGTTGTCGTATTGGGCTACGCTTAATTTTTTACATTGTAATGTAATGTAATGTAAATCTTCGAGAATTTCTCAGCGCCCACAAAAGCCACGTCAGGGAGACCAGCTTATTCACCGGCGCTATATCAAATCAAGTCCGCAATAGCCAGAGCTGCCGTTTTCGTTCCGGTGCCAGGTCAAAATCCGGAGAGGTCAAGCCGAGGAGACAGCGTGGTGCTACGGTGGTTGTCGGTGATGGTGGTGGTTGGGTGATGGAACTTGATTGGAATCTGGATAGGATAGGTTGAAAAGTTCGGTTTTCAGTCGTGAATGGAATGCAGCAGAGGAGAGTGCAAGCGGAGGAGAGGTTGAATTTGGAGGTGAGACTGCAGGAGAGATAGGAGGGTGAGCGAACAGGCGGAGGTATGTTGGGAGTCCGTTCCAAAGAGCTGGTGCAGCATAGACTAAGGAGCGGTCGCAGAATTTCAGAGAGGATGATACTGGAGGCCGAGAGAGAGAAAGATATGATGATGAGCGCGTAGACCTGTGCGGTTGAATGGTGATTAGTTGACGAATGTAGGAGGGCTGAGAGGTTTGAAGAGCGTTGTAGGTTAGAGAAACAATTTTGTAATGGATGCGCTGAGAAACTTTTAGCCAATGAAGAGACTTGAGAACAGGGGTTATGTGGTGATGTTTGGGAGTCTTAGTGACTGCGCGGGCAAGAGCATTCTGGATATTTTGCAGGCGTTTAATTTGAAGAGAATCTATTTCATGGAAGAGCGAATTGCAGTAGTCGAGTTTGGAATGAACTATTGAGGTGGCTATTGTGCAGGCGGTCTTGTAATTTAGAATTGGACGTAATCGACGGAGGTCGCGGATGTGCATATAGCAGGTGCGGGATAACTGGGTGATATGGTCAGAAAAAGTAAGGTTTTTGTCAAAAATGACCCCGAGATTGCGGACAGGAGAAGAGTATATATATGGCGTAGGAAGAGTTGGGTCTGTTTGAGAAAAGTCAGAAGGATAGTCTAGTTTGTTTAATTGCTCGCGTAGGCCAATGATGAGAAATTCTGTTTTTGAGGGGTTGAGGCAGAGCAGATTAGCGGTCATCCAGGCTGAAATCTGAGTTATTGTGTTATGTAGCTGATTTAGTGCGTCTGAGAAGGAGCGAGGGGAGAAAGATATGAATAGTTGAGTGTCGTCGGCATAGAGGTGATGATCAGCAGAGGATGACGAAATGAGTTTGCTGAGTGGGGAGGTATAGAGAATGAACAGGAGAGGACCAAGGACTGAACCTTGAGGGACACCACAGGTGAGGATTTGTTGATTAGATGAGTGACCAGAAGCGCTAACGATGAAAGAGCGTGAGGAAAGGTATGATTTGATCCATGAGAGGGCAGTGCCAGAGATTCCAAAGACAGAGGAGAGGCGATTGAGAAGAATAGCATGGTCTATTGTGTCAAAGGCTGCAGAGATGTCTAAGAGGCACAGACAAGAGACTTGTTGACGGCCTATCGCCATCACAAGTTTGTTGTAGAGCGAGGCCAGGAGTGTTTCGGTTGAGTGATGCTTAGTGTAGGCAGACTGGTTTGGGTTTAGAAGATTGTTGGAGATGAGGTAACTGTTGAGACGAGAGAGGACAATCCGTTCGGAGAGTTTGGATAAGAATGACAGATTTGAGATTGGACGGTAGTTGGATAGGAGTTCTTTGTCCAGAGATGGTTTTTTGAGAAGTAATTTAACAACTGAGTCTTTGAAAAGCGTAGGGAAGGTACCGGTTGAGAGTGACAGATTTATGAGCTTGGTTATCGTGGGAGCAAGAAGGACTACACAGTCTTTAAGCAAAGAGGTTGGGATTGGGTCAAGGTCGCATTGCTTGTTTTGAGAGGCCTGAATGAGGGTGATAATTTCTGCTTCAGTAGCAGGCTCGAAGAGGTTGAAAGATATTGTAGGTGGCAAAGTTGCGTCTGAATAGGAAGAGTCGGTTTGCGTGCTGGTAGATTTCGATAAGAGAGTCTGTAGTGAGAGACGAAGGGTGGAAACTTTGTCAGTGAAAAAGGATGCGAAAGAGTCAGCAATGGACGCAGATGGGATTGAGTTCGGAAGGGGGTGAGAGGAGCCGCGGTGAAGAAGATTGTTTACAGTTTTCCAGAGATTTCGAGGGTTGGATGAATTTGAATGAACAAGAGATGACAGGTAGCGTTTTTTGGCTGAAAGAAGTTGACTGTGGTATCTATTTGTCAAGGTTTTGAGTTGTTTCAGGATAGAGTCGTCGCGTGTACGCCTGTAAACTCGTTCCAGGCGACGGCGCGACGATTTGAGGGCTTGAAGAAAAGAATTGAACCATGGATTTTTTGCGTGAGTTTCTGGTTTGGTGACGATGGGAGCGTGCTTGTTGAGGAGTTCGGACATGGTGCAGTTGTAAGAAGACAGGAGATCATTTGGGTCTGTTGGAGGGTTGAGGAGAAGGGAGGAAGATTCAAGGTCCAGTTTGAATGCATCAAGGTCGATGGAGCTGATGCGGCGGAATGAGCATTGTTTGGGTGGAGGGCGAGGAGATGGTTCGATATTGAGTTGAGTGAAGATAGGGTAATGATCAGAGGGTGTGTTGAATTCACGGCTGAGGATCGGTGATAGGGCGGATGAGACACAGGAAATGACTAAGTCAAGAGTATGGCCATATTTCTGAGTTGGGAAAGAAAGCCTAACGGTTGACGTAGATTGGATATAGTGTTGGGTTCAATGGCCGTCTACGGGGTATGATTAATAGAATAAGGTCCCAATTTGGATGAAATAAACATCGATTTATTCAGAAGCGAGCAAAATATACAGCGTAATAAACAAAACGTTACCGTCTAGTAGATACGAAGTCGAACAGACCATAGAACTCAGTACGAACGACAGCACGGCAGACAAGGCTAACGGAGCCAAGGAAGACGGATGAATGGCCAGACCGCCAACAGGGCGAGACGGCGACGTAGAAGAAGGAACTCGCAGGTTAACTCGCATGACCACGAGGAAGAACCACCGCCAGACCGCTCAACAAGAGACAGGAACCACGCTCACCACACACCACAACGGAAGGGACCCTATGCACGACCGCAGGCCCTTAAATAGGCAAGGCCCTCCCACGCACCAAGTAAGAGAGAGTACGGAAGAGAAGACGGGCCGTAGACATCTAATGGCTACAATAGGTATACCTGCAAGGAGTGCTGCTATGGATGTCCAAACACTGCAACCGTTACAATAATTATAACTAAAAAACGTTCAAGTAGACCAATGACCTTGTCCTTTAGCCTACTTCATTCTACAAAAACTGCAGCAATTTAGTGAGCCTTTGCCACTTGAAACCACCCCGCGGGCCGCACGTTGAACAGCGCTTATCCAGAACATCAATTCAAGGTGGCCTCTCAAAATTTGTCCCAAACTTAATTATACCATTGGGCCTTGGCGAACAATAAGGTTTTTAAGTTTGCAGAAAAGGTGTCTGTGTCTTTCTTGTTCAGATCTAATATATATCTAGATACGAAGATCAGCACAAGCAGAAGACTCAACCTTTGATAGCTGAAATATATATATATATGTATGTATATAATTATATGATGAAGACGCGAAAATGGCACGTCCTGTATAAACCCTGACCTACCGAATTCTGATTGAACGGCTTCATAAATATACGATTGAACGCTACATGACTCGCATCGATTTCACTGCTGTAAAAAATCGATAGAAATATAGGACGCTCAAGAGTTTGACGTCGTTTTGACAGTTTTATTCGATTACCATTTTGATGTCCAGGATTCAATCAAAGACGGCGTATTTAGAAGGTCACAGACAGATGCCAGTGGTGCGACGAGTTGGCACCTTACAGAGTTCCTATATGGTCGATTCCAACTTAAACAGCCCCGTAATTCAGCTGCGAATTTCAGGGCATTGAAGTCATGTGAATGTAGACAAGAATGTAATGGCCAAGATCAACTATAATTGCATGTGTTTGCACACTTATATAGAGCCTTTCATAGATTTACGAAATGCCCTTATGAAATTTATAAGAATTTCCAATAAGACGAGTCTCTCGAAAGTCTGAAATGAGAACAGTTTTCAAGTCTTTAAGGCGGAAAAGTTTAAATGCTGAGGAGAAAATATTTACCCACCCTGCGGGGCCGTATACCAAAGCTAAATATAAACCACTTTTGATTTTAGAAGCGAGCAATGCTGCAAAGAAGCAGAGATCGATGAGGAGCTGAGTTCTGTTTTGCTCTCCGATCAATCGACAGATTGAATGAATATATATCGAAACGAGATTGACCTCCAGACGAAGAGGTCATGCATGGTACAGTAGGCGCAAGATTGACAGCAACCGAAGTGGAAGACAAGGGAAAGAGACCATTCTCCGATATTGTTAAATCAGCTGGAAAACCGCGAGAGGAATAATGGATCGGCTTATAAATGTGGAATGACGGGGGTCGGAAAAGGGCGATACCATTAAAAAGAAAATTTCCCTAAAGAAAATAGTTGCGTGGAAAGGCGCCACATGTAAACTGGCTTTAAGTCTACTTATAAGACAACGCAGACTATAGCAACACTTATATAACGCCGTTTTACAATACAGAATAGTCCGACTCCTACGAACTCGATAAGTCATAGGCCTCTTATAGCCTATGTGTGCAATTAATGGAATTCATTATAGTATTCGAAGAATGGATGAGAAATTGTATACGTGTGAAAACCACACATAGACCATAAGAGAAATGGCTATGCACTGAAAGAGAAGAGTTAAGGAATTGGAAGAAGAAGAAGAAGAAGAAGAAGAAGAAGAAGAAGAAGAAGAAGAAAAAGAAGAAGAAGAAGAAGAAGAGGAGGAAGAAGAAGAAGATGAAGAAGAAGTAATAGAAGGAGGAAACGAAGAGCAGCTGCAGGACAGTGAAGTCTTCTACTGACAAGTGACAACTAAACGAACGTCATTTGCTTTGCTGCCTTTGCACAAAGAGAGAAATCCAGAGAACGACGAAATGTGTTGCGTTCGATTTTGGCTGCAAGCAAAAACCATTGACGAGAAACAACTTTCATGACGAAAATAAACATTTTAGACGTTGTGCAAATGTATACTTATATGTATGGATGTGCACTTGTTATAGCCTCTCTTCAAGTGTCTACACTGCTCAGATGCGCTCCCGAATACAGTGCGGACACTAAATCCAAGTTTCACGCCGATGCGCATGATCAATTGCTAGTGAAAAACTTTCCCAAGGTCCCTACACGGCGGCTTGAGGTGGATTCGAACCTGCAACCCTCCAGCTGCAAGTAACGAACATAGGCCTACCCACCAAACCACCGCATCCCACTTACTATTACAATTATGTAAGTGTATGACATTAATAATCTATGTATACTGTATACATCGATAGAAATTGACGGGAGTGTGGTGGTTCCACGTAAATTCATTTTTTTCAGCCTATCTAGTTAATGCCAAAATTATCTTGGAGTTAAGTTAACTTTCAATGCAGATTTCAGTCAATGGACCAAAATGTAAAGAATAGCGCAAGTTTAAAAGATATGCGGCATGCGTGCTGAAGAATGCATTGCGGTGCCCAAAGCAGTTGTCATTGTATTTATAATGTCCTGAGGCCATCATTTTGAATGCTGGTAATCACTAGACGCATAAAAGACACTCTAAAGAAATTGCAAGGATTGAAAAATGCTTCTGTTGCCTATCATCCTACTGACAAAGTTAAAATTTGACAAAGCAAAATGTTTCATATTAGAGTAGTAATCCTATTATGGGTGTTTGGAGTGTTGATGACGCGAGGCCAGTGTTGCTGTCATCATCAACAAAACAGGAAAGAGATGGACGAGAAACGAAATGATGCGCTAACATTAGATAAATTTTGGGACAATCTTGAAAACGATGGATGCAATGAAAGCGTGAAAATTGAGAAAGCAATGGTGAAGTTCAGCATTTTACTGTGTAAGAGAACAGTTCTTGCAGTGCATGGAGTCTACTCATGTGACGATTTGGAACCGCGTTTATCATTTCTTGATTTCTTGCAGGCTGCCTGGCTGCTATATTCGTTTATATAGGCTATGTATAGTTGCCTTCAACGATCATCATGGGCTAAAAAGCTTTTGGCAAAACAGGTTGCAAACTAAGCAAAACGTATTCTGTCCGAGAAACTCAGCTGACATTGTTTTTGTCTTTATTCTTTACAATATCGGATGATTAGACAATGCCTTTCGGTCTGATATATTTCGTTGTTTCAACTCTTTCTCTATCAGCTGCTCTTTTTGTCGCTGACTTGCTGTCTATTTCTCCTTAAGTCTCTCCCGGTTTCCTACTTCTTTTCACGTGCACAATGGATAGCCTACATGTCTTCGTTCTGTCTGCTATTGGCTGTGGATGATGCGTAGGAGGAAGAGTCGATCTTCCTGTCATGTCTATCACGAAGCTTCCGACTGACGGAATGATCCGCCTTTTCCGCCGGAAAGACCGTCCGGGTCTAATCGTCATCCGCCGGCGCCGACTGGAGAGAGAGAGTGCTTCTTAAACAAGATTCGTCTTCTTTAAGCATATTATTCCCGCAACAGCCCTTCATCAGACACCCAACAACGAAGGCATGACGAAGTGTCTGAACAAACAAGCGACGACTCAGATATATGCTGCAGACAGGAAGGAGAACAGCCGGTGGGGGGCGAGACGCAGCTGTTGGATCTTTCGAACTGTCTCCCTCGGGCAGTCGCATCACGGCCTTAAAAGCCCCGGTTGCCGAGGCAGATGGCGATGTGATGGGCAAACAGATCAACGTTCATTATCACAAGTGACACGGCTGACGACACACTCGTTCTCCTTATCTCCTCAAGCTGCTTTCTCCTTCTCCTTCTTTTCTGCTCCTTCTTCTTCCAATGCTGCTTTGCCGTCTTTATATGCGACCGCGCTTTCTCAACCATTTCCATATTGTCGCTCTAAGCGTTCACTAATCATGGAGAGATTTCAGCGCAGAATTTGATGATGCGATTCAATACATTGACAGTGGCGGATCCAGAACGTTTCGAAGGGGGGCCAAAATTTTCGGTCTTGTTGTTGGTGGAACAGGGTGAAAAAAATTTTCCGGGAAAAAAGTTGACAATTTTTCGGGAAAAAAGATACCAACTTATCCGCCAAAAAAGTTGATGACTTTTTTTTTTTTTTTTTTTAGTCATCGACCAATTTTCCGGGAAAAAGATACCAACTTATCCGCCAAAAAAGTTGATGACCTTTTTTTTTTTTTTTAGTCATCGACCAATTTTCCGGGAAAAAGATACCAACTTATCCGCCAAAAAAGTTGATGACCTTTTTTTTTTTTTTTTTTTTAGTCATCAACCAATTTTCCGGGAAAAGAAGATGCCATTTCCGAACGGGGGGGCCACGTCCCGTACGATTTTCTAATAGGGGGGGCCAGATGTCCTGTTTTTCTCTCCCACTACATGTTTTTGAAACCAAATGGGGGGCCACGTTCCATGCAATTTTTAAATGGGAGGGGCCATGGCCGGATTGGCCCCCCCTGGATCCGCCCCTGTACATTGATGCTGGCTGTGTCTGTTCGCTTAAAAAACCTAAGGATTGACGTCAACGGCTGTTATGCTCAGAAAATAAAATTCGAACATTTTCACTTCAATTTTGTGTTCTCGGGTGCGAACATGCCGAGAAAGAAGCTCTCATGAAATCGAAAAAAATGTTAAACCGAGTTTGACATTTCTCCGACTTGAGCTGGATTTGTTGAATATGGAGATGAAAATTGCACATTTCCATCGCAACGAGTAGGCGTAAGAAGGTTGAAATCTCTTATTAGATGGGTTTACTGTAATAATTAAAGATAGTGGTAGCCGTGGTGGAGGTGGAGGTAGAGGTGGTGGTGGTGGTGATTGTGGTGGTGGTGATGGTGGTGGTGGTGGTGGTGATGGTGGTGGTGGTGGTGGTGGTGGTGGTGGTGGTGGTGGTGATGGTGGTGGTGGTGAAGGTGGTGGCGACGGCAGTGATGGTGGTTATAATAATGATAGCAAAAACAATGATAATAATAATATAAAAAATAATGATAATAATAGTAATAATAATAAATAATTATTATTATTATAATAAATAATTCAATTGAGAGTAAGCCTACTGTTCTGTCTAGTTAGTGGACGATTCCTCATTTGGTTGTGACGTGGGTGGACCGTGGAATGGGTCAGAGGGCAGAGGGCAGAGGACAGAGGGCAAAGGGCAGAGGGCAGAGGGCAGGGTCGGCAAATATAGGTCTAGGTTCCTGGCTCTGGCCTGTGGCGCCATCTGGGATAGACCCGGACCTCGCGCGGAAAAAACATTTCAAAAATTGAATTTTTAATTAAATATTTGAACGGATCCACTCTAAGCTTCCGATTTGATCCTGAATATAATCATACTGTCTGCTTCTAACCGTTTCGAATGCCTATCCATGCTATAGAATAGATACCGGTAATGCATGTTCCGTTTGAAAGTCTGAATAGATAATTGCACTGAAGCGTCTAGGCAACGTGAGCTCTAATCAATCGTCGATGCAATAAATAACGTTTTTAAGTTTAAAAAAATGCGCTATACAAAAACAGAAGATAGTATATATATAGACCCACTGTAGACGACATAAAAATTTAATTACTCATCGATTCTTTTGGACTCAGCTGCTGAGTTGAAATTATATCTACGTGTAGTCTGACTCTGTATAGTAGGCTGTAGATCTATACATAACGGAATGTCTCACCATGAATAACTATGAATAAACTGATGTTACCTGGTGTGTTTCTCCCATTGTATGCCTCTCTTCTGTCCATAGCATTCTTCTTTTCTTAGCAGTTCCATGCACGTGCACAAACTGCACATTCGTCCTCACAGTCGATGCGGCGCGCCCCAACGTATACTCTCTCCGCCATTTCTAAGATCTCCTATTTCCGACTTAATGACTGTATACTAAATCAATCTGTTACCCTTTTCCCGCTGCATGGGGGGGGGGGTCCCGGTTAAAATAGTCATTGCTGTCCTTAACTATACTCAAAAGTCGCCTAATACTCTTGAAGAGAGCTTCCTTGCTGACTTTTATATTCACTTGATCGCATCAGAAAGGCAGGAGAGATACGCACATGGGCGCCCGCACATAGGGGCAAGGGGGGGCACTTGCCCCCCCTGGAAAATTGGAAAACCTATGTTTTTAACTACTACTTTTGGATTTTTAACAAATTTCTTTGCATGAATGCACCAATGATACGAATGATACAGACAGTGAAAGTGAGAAATGTACATTTATAGATCTCTATAAAAATAAACATGCTCTTAAAACTTTCTGCCTTGCATGTTCAAGCTCTTTCTAAAAACTGTAACAATGACCATTGACCTTCAACCATCTTGCGGGCGCCCATGCAAACAGCAGGCTAATCGATTATGGTCTACTTGAGTGGAATCTAGCTGTAGTGCAAATAATCACAACTGCAAAACAATTAAGTACTAATGCAAAAATTTCAACATTTCTCAAAGTACATTGAAATTACATCAGGAAGATCTGCTTATTCACCAGCAATTAATTGTAATTATATAAACCAAGTCTGCTATGAGCCAGGCTCCATTTTGTCCATTTTGCAAGCAGCCAGTACAGAATCCATGGAGGTCAACCTGTAGATAAACTTGGATAAGGAGCTCTGATCATCGTGCCTCGGGATTTACACCCAAAACTGACAAAGAGATCTGTTCAAAAGAATTGATAAACCACTCATCTGATCCTCGGATCCTCCACCTTCTTAAACGACACCCACATTAACAGCTACTCTGGCTCTCAGACTACCAGACTCGGCCCTCTTTCTGACAACACTTCGGAATAGACTTCTGACTCAATGCAGCACATGTGAAAAAGCTGGTGCCCTGCGAATGACTTTCGAGTGGCGCTTTAGAAGCAGCTAGAGGAGCACTTGCCCCTTGAAAACTGACACCTGTTTTTCGTTCATTTATTCATTCGTTCATTTTATGGACGTCAATAGCGCACCTTTAGGAAACTACGTTTTAACATCTACTTTTTGATTTTTAGCAAATTTATAAGGAAACTTTTCTTACTAAAAATTATACACAAAATGAAACTGAGAAATTTGCATAAGAAACCTCTTTGAAAAATACCCGTAGCCTATTCTTAATTTCCAGCTTTGCATTTTTCAAGCTCCTGTTAATAAAAAATTTAACCGGGACTATTGTAAAATTTTTGCCCCCCCCTGCAAAAATTTCTGCGGGCGCCCATGGATACGCATCATCGTCTGATGCTGATGCTTGTCGTAACTCTTCGTTTAGAAACTCATTCGCTACATCTCCAGCTTTTTTAATCCCTTCCCTTCTTTCTACGGGTGAGGGGTGGGGGGAGAGCTAGTCTATTCTTATTTCTAAAACAATTGAATACTTAACTTAAGTTACTCCAGTTATTTTTCAACGTTTTTAAAGTGAATCCAGTAATTAGCGCTATATAAATATATGACAAATAATAAAGAAAATAATAATTAGCGACATCTATCGTGATCGTAGTCTAATCTTTAAACTTCCAAAGTGCCGCTTGAAAGCCACGGGTAGTGCACCAGTTTATTCACGAGCACTGCGTCTAGTCAAAATGGTTGTCCGAAGAAGGTCATAGTGCGGTTACCAAGGATCAGAGGTGGCAGGGTAGCTAGGTCGAATATTGGAAGGTGGAAGATCTACTAAATATCTTGCCAGTGGGGGATACGGTGGTGCAACGCTACGTTCTTTGCTTGTTCCAGTTGTACATTTTGTATTTCGATTATATAGGGCCTGTCATGTCATGTCATGTCAAACACCGACGTCGTTTGTGAAGTTTGGTTTGAATGCGCTCCATGCAGGATGACCCTGAGGAGAATTTTGCTGGCATGCGACACTAGCGCGATGGTCCTATAGTTCTCACAACAGAGCAAATCCCCTTTTTTGGTTAAAGGGATAAAAATCGATTGTGTCCAATCGTCGGGACAGACTCCTGTCAACCATACGTCAGTACAGATCTTGTGTAGCATGGTAAGAGTCATATCACCACCAAATCTGACTCTCTGAGAAGCTCGGTGGCAACTCCGTCTGGTCCCGAGGCTTTGTGCAAAGAGGCTTTAAGCAAAGCGCGTTTGATTTCTTCTCGCAGTGGAGGCGGTTCTCCATCCATACTTCCATATAGGGCCTACACTTTTATATCTCTTTTTTATCACAACTTACCGTGTGCAGTTTATCTTTTCATTTCCGCTTAAACGGATAAATTGCACCGTCAACTGAAGCCAAACGACCGACATCTCCCCTCCCATGCCAGAAATGGCGCCAACGCGAGAAGAGAAACAAAGAGATGACAATGACGATGATGACGACGACGACGATGATGACGACGACGATGACGACACAACCTGAGGGAAGAAGCTGACGACGGAAGACGACACGACGACGTCGACGACGACGACGACGGCGATGATGACGACGATGATGACGACGACGATGATGATGACGACGATGATGACGACGACGATGACGACGATGACGATGACGACGACGACATGACGAATTATTTCAAGGCAATGATTCGTGAACATGATCAGAGAATCTTTTTCTGCTCATTCAGTCCTTCAAGATTCGCTTCTATTCATGCAGGCAACAACGCAGCTGATGACGCTGTTAAAAAGCATTTAGGAGACGAACAAAGACAACCACCGCGACAGCCATTAGAAATAAAGGAATTAGTGGCAAAGAAATTATTTCTTATGTCATCGCATGCAAGATTGAACCGACGGCTTAGCTATTAAACCCTGTCATTAGATATACATTAGATATGTAACATAAGACGAATCAGGGGCGGATCCAGGGAGGGCCAATCCGGCCATGGCCCCCCCATTTAAAAATTGCATGGAACGTGGTCCCCCCCCCATTTGGTTTAAAAAACATGTAGTGGGAGAGAAAAACAGGACATCTGGCCCCCCTATTAGAAAATCGTACGGGACGTGGCCCCCCCGTTCGGAAATGGCATCTTCTTTTCCCGGAAAATTAGTTGATGACTAAAAAAAAAAAAAAAAAAAAAAAAAAGGACATCAACTTTTTTGGCGGATAAGTTGGTATCTTTTTCCCGGAAAATTAATCGATGACTAAAAAAAAAAAAAAAAAGTCATCAACTTTTTTGGCGGATAAGTTGGTATCTTTTTCCCGGAAAATTGTCAACTTTTTTCCCGGAAAAATTTTTTCACCCTGTTCCACCAACAACAAGACCGAAAATTTTGGCCCCCCCTTCGAAACGTTCTGGATCCGCCACTGAGACGAATAACGAGATCTCGTGGAATAAAGTAACTTGAATTTAAAAAATGAGATAAATGAATTCATAGTTTGGTTTAGGGAATTTCTCATAAGAGGAACTCTGAGGAAGGTAGGCCTATATACTGCTCTCAAGTCTTATAGTTATGTTGCGTCAGTGTGCGTGTTGCCGAGGGTGGGGTTTCGACCCACTAGTCTTTCTTAGGATTTTATTTTTGTATACACAGCTTCCACAAACATGATGCGAACGGTGAATCCTTGATGATCAAAGCGACCAACTGGCGATACTGAGGAGTTATGGCCAATGGGGAGGGGTGCGACGGCGTCAACGCTTTTTGGTGCATCGCCGCACCAAAGACACATGCTATTTATAGGGTTCTGTGCACCACGTAGGACGCCACCTCAAATTTCTTTATCCTGAATTAGATGGAGAATGAGGGATTCAAAGAGACTGCGAGGGATTATGAGAAAACAAAGAGAAGACTGTTTCGCTATAGACTGTAGGCCTATACAGGCATATTTATTAAAAGAGACATTCTATACCTATCGCAGAGAATAGTAACAAGATTTGAAGAAAACAGAAAACCACATGAAACAGTATACCAACCTAAACGAACACCAGTCAAAGGATGTTCGAAGCTGAAATCCCCAGAAATCTGAATACCTAAATCCGCACTGTAAGCCTATTTCTTTTATCGTGATGGCTACGAGCAAGACGGTTGAAAGGAATATTATAGTTGATACCTTCAGCTGAAATTTGCGCTCGCAAGAAACTCAGAAAATTAAGACACCAAAACGAGACCAATAGGCCTTGGCTAATTGCTAGCGAGATAGTGAGCAGCAGAATCATCACACGTACAGAGACGGGGGAAAACAGCGAGACACAGAGATGAACAAGGTTAATTACCAAGGACTACTCTCACGGACAACCCTTCTAACTCAACGCAGCGCTCGTGAATAAGCTGGTGCTCCGCTTTAGAAATTTCTCGGCCTTTTGGCTAAGATCAAAGTGAAATAATAATTAAATGCTTCCCTGCTGGGCCAATGGCGTGGATTAAAACCCCGTAAGCCCTATAGTAAACCAGGAGGACCCCTGGCGTACCATAGCTGGTCGTAAACCTATAATAATAATATAAAAAAAATAATAATAATTGTAAAACGATGTGCGGAACGCCGGACACATGAGCCGACGCTGAAGGAAGGGGCGCTGTAGGCCTACACGAGTTCAGCAAATCAATGGCAGTGCCACAGTCATAATTATCATGATTGCTTTAGAAAGATAAGCCTTGCGCTGTGACGATAGACCTTTATTAGATCAGCATTTTGGCGCTCGAGTTGAAGGATTAAAAGGCCAGCATTCGGGCTGTGGCTGACTGTAGATTACGTGTATCCGAATGAACCGTAGGTCTATCTTCATGTGCAACTTATAAAGCAACAGAATATAGAACTGAGTGTTCGTTCGACAGTTTGCAGGTTAACTTGTTAAAACGACCGACGCCAAACATACAATCTCTGGCTCGAGTATATCATAATATAAGGCCTATCTTGAAGTATCCGTCGCATACAGGTTATACATGTAGATCACACATCAGAGGATTAGACATATACTATAATATAATAAAAATGTGTCTTCTTTCCTTAAAATTCTGCATTGTTTGAAAGGATAAGTCTTTAATTAAAATTCCACAATTCAATAATATTTCACTTTCTCACAGGGCCTATGTAATTTTTTAATTTCTAACGTCAATCGCTTTCATTGTTTTTTCCTGTTTCTTCTATAGGCCTACCACCAAATCCATGGAAAAACTGGACTGGCGGCCTTAATCAAAGAAATTGCTATAGCCTATACTAATAAACGCCAGGAATTCGCGGTCTGGCCACAACCACAAGACTGTTTATTCGTGTATAGCCTAAATCTGTATTAGTACTGTAGGATATTAGTCGAATAAAGATTTTATGCAAATAATTATGCTACACATAAATACTGGCACTTAGAAGTTTTATAGAAATATCCTGAGAACCCTGACTGAGGCCAGTCCACTTTTGGCTAAACGTGTGTAGAAGAAAGTAAGGTCGAGATGAAAATGAATTGATCGAAGGACTGAACACACAGTAGGCTATTAAAAGGATGCATTTGACAAGAGTAAAGAAAGTTGTGGTAGGCCTAATTTTACATTGTGTATTGATTCTAGGTGAGCTTTCCCAGTAGGTCTACTAGTAGTCTAGCTGATCCAGTTTCGGCGATTAAGTCTGAAAGCATTTGTAGCCCAAACGGAAGATAGGTCTGTTGTCGCAGTCGTCGGTCTGTTTTCCAGAGTTGATCGTATTTAAAAAACGGTTTCCTAATTTCCTAAATAAACGATCTCTAATATCGCAGACAATTCTAAAAAACAATAAAAGACGAAGCGAACGACCATTCTGTGTAAGATTTTTGTTACTAACTAGACTATGTGCTCGGCATGACAAGTTTTCTATACTATACACTCATGAAACGTAGACCTAAATATTCTAGAGACGAAGTTCCAATAAAATGTATCTTTAAAACCCCGAGTTCTCTCTTGTCAATGAACGCAACAAGTTCTACACAACGTGTAAAGATTTAAAAGATTACAAAGTCATGTCTAGTTAAACTAGTCATCGAATGATCTACAGTATATCTGTCATCAGCAGTAACACACTATAATAGACTACCTGCGTTAACAACAATAGGAATAGGTTCTATGGCTATGATGACTAGCAATATTAAAAACGAATACAATACACGACAACAGACAAATAAAATTGTATCCCATTAGATAATGACCATGTATTATGTGAAGTAGTCTTCCATAACATCGACTGGAACGTTAGGAGACACGCCCAATAAACACAAGGATCCAATGAAAGTGAAGAGGTCAATGTAAAATTGAAAACCTGTAAGTTTACACATTGACGAACTCCTCAGAAGTCAAAACTGAGGCTTGGAGGCACAAGGGACTTAGAAGAACATTTCCTTCAAAATTTCAACTATTATTATTTTATTTTTTATTTTTTTTGCCCCGAGGTAGTTAGAATCCCTCAGGGACTTCATTACTAACTATTGGTTAAAATTTAAAGTGACTCTATTACTATTATAATTATTATTATTATTATTATTATTATTATTATTATTATTATTATTATTATTATTTCGCGGTGTTTGTATGATTGCATCCATGAAGAGAATCGAACCGCCCTTACTTAGTGTGTCGATCTCCCCCTTGCTTCAGGCAGCAATTCACACGCGCATGCGTTGTAACGAGGTCGTCTATAATTCCAACTGCAATTGCTTACATTACATGATTACAATATAGCCTTTTAAATGTAAACAGCCGTCTGCTAAAAACTGTATGCATGCAGAGTGGAGTTTCCGCTCCAAATATTACAATTATTTCTACACAACTTGGAAGACAATGAACAGAAAAAGTCAATTCAAGTGAAAGACAAACATTAATTTGGCAGTATACAGTACACGAAATCAACAGATCTTTTAATTCTTCTCAATATCATATTTGGTTAGCTGAAGCCTTCTCTTCGTATCAGCAGAAGAAACCTAGCAGCGTGACCAACAACCATAAAGTCTATGCAAGTCATCCAACGATAAACAAAACTATCTTCTCCCTATATTCAGCTCAATAGATTAAAATGCTCATTATTCATTAAAATAAAAAACCATTACAACTGCTAATGAAAATTATGTAGCATATAATCATAGGTCTTATAACTTTTGGTTTTTACGAGGGAAGAGGCAACAGAAATTGCGCCTATGCTTAGCTGCGAATCTTTCGTCTTGAAACGCAACGATAGACAAATTGTATAGGCCTATATAATTGTTGTAAGGAAGGAATTTTTATCTCATGAGAAGAATACTAAGAACAAGTTCTGCAAACAGACAAATCCATTCAATCAAAATGTCGGTAAGTAATTCAATCATACAATTGTGCTTCACAGATAATTAATAATTTGAATCGTTGTGCAGCAAATTGTTCATACATACCTGTGCATAAGAGTGCAAAAGCGATTAACTGCAAGGTAAGTATAAGACCTGTAGGCCTACAACGGATAGGAACGACCGTCACAATAGGCTTACTGACTGAGGAGGAGGTGATTAAGAAAACCTGAAGAATGACATTGATAAAAAAAGAACATAATTAGGAGTCATCAAGAACCTAATTAGGAGTCATCAAGAACCTAATTAGGAGTCATCAAGAACCTAATTAGGAGTCATCAAGAACCTACTAATTATGAGTAATCAATGTCAGTTTTGGATAAAGAGGCGTCTCGAGGCAGTTGAAATTCTTCAATTATTGCCTTTACATTGGTAGGCTATTAATATAGTCTACTAATTGTCAGCAAGTGTACAAAACTAAGAAAAACGTGCAGTATGACAAACAAATATAAAGTGCGAATACGATTCATCACCGAAGTGCAAAAGAAAATTTTAAAAGAATTCGAAATTCATTTAAAATAAACGAAGAAATCGGACAAATATAATAAAATTCACAATTCTATTAAAATTGTACATCTCCCTACAGGCGGTAAAAATAATAAAACTCACAATTCTATTAAAATTGTACATCTCCCTACAGGCGGTAAAAATAATAAAACTCACAATTCTATTAAAATTGTACATCTCCCTACAGGCGGTAAAAATAATAAAACTCACAATTCTGTTAAAATTGTGCATCTCCCTACAGGCGGTAGGTTAATGGGTATACATTACAATTACCACTGCTTAACACAAGCAATCAGATGTGCCATATGCCACTTCAAATACAAATGAAGATTTTAGGAACCATATTCTTCCTGCCACGGTAGATGATGATCATGTTTGTCTACGTTATTGCAAACATAGAACTCTCCCATGCAGTGGCAGATTCCTTTTCGCCTTCCATCAGATCAAATCGCTACCCAGCATGCTCAGCAACATTGCTGCTGGCGTCATTCACGTCCTCTCAGTTACAACATTTCCTACGCATAAACTGGATGACGGGAATGCTGATGGGTGGAAAACTGGATGTTCTAGCTTGACCTTTAGGAGAATAATAGGATGCTGAAGGAGTGGAGTGGGGCGTCATTGGCGACGATAGGTGGCGCCTCTCTCCCTCCCGCTCTTCGTCACGTGACTCTCGATTGTGGTTCAGGCAGCGAAGAACTTGCGGAAAGAGGCGCTGACCTTTCTGCCGTTGATTGGCATCGTCGGTCGGAAGTTGTTCACGAGACGGCAGCAGGTGCTCGCCGCTACCTTCGACTGGCGAGTGAACGGCCGAGGGCGAAGACTGCGAAACGCATTCAGCTGCAGCAACATTCAATATAATATATATATATTTCTATAGCGCCAATGAATATAATCGGAGGAATGGTGGCTTCTACACACTTCTTGTTCTTCTTACGTTTTTTCATTATTTTAATGTCAGAAAAGTCGCAAAGTGATTTTCAGGACATGCAATAGCAACAACATCAAGTACAATCGACCTATTCAGTGATTCATTCATAACTGATGCCAGAAAAAGACGTCTTTCCAATAGAAAGTGCATGAGGCAACAACTGCACGACATGGACAAAATGGACTTCGATGGACATTCATAGAAACAGTCACAAACAGTCAGATACACATGCACACATACAAAGAAATACACAAAGAGACAAGGCCAGACACGGACAAGCAGGAGACAGACGAAGGAACAGACAGATTATAAACGGCATGTACATTGTACACTAACACACTAACACAGACATAATACATACAGTTACACAACAGACATGGAGAGACACACTAACGCAAACAAGCAGAAAGACACTGGAATAAGCAGAGAAATACAGAGACAAAAAAGGAGAGACACCTGCAATGCATCTACACAGGAAACAGGACGACACGTACAGTGACAGAAACACTGACGCACACAGAGACAGGTAGACTGATTGATTGCGGATTACTATAATTAGTATTGATTAGATGACGAGCAGGTGAGACGGTCAAGCACCTGTTCCTCGGACACCTGGATTGGCTGCCTGAAGATAATGAATCGAACCGACTCGTGACAAGGTGGAGTCGTCAGAGATCCAGAATACGTCCAGTACTTTGTCAGATCGTCTGCAACAAACACACACAGACAGCAGCACCATAATGATCAAGACCATCTTTCAATCGCTTGAATAAATGACAGACGATGATATATAATTATAGGATCTGGTTTTCTTTGGCGATATGCATAAGAATATACTGTTGAGTATAATGAGCAGCAAATCATGGAATTTACAAGTAACGGCTGTCTAAACAGCATGGGAATTGAGGAAAAATAACTGATTTAATTACATTCGACAGTAATGATGAAAATTGAATACAGAACGTAGCGTATATGTATACCTGTAGTCTTCTACAAACATGCATACATATATAGTACACCGTGGTTCAATCAAAAGTAAACCAAACTGTTTTCTAATATCTCTAATGCCTGATGATTAATCATGCTAAAATTTTCCCAATATTTAGAATAAATAATTGAGTCAAGAATAGGATTCCAAAATATCATGTCATAAATTTGAACGGATAGAAAGATATGAATATTTAAACTTCATCTCCTGACATTTCAGTTTTCAGCAAGTCTATTATAGTGTTCGTTGCAGTTTCGACACTTGATAGTTCCCAATTTTGGTCTTCAGTGATCCTGGTGTAAAAATTAACGGAGTATATTATCGCAACGGTCTGCTGTCACAACATCTTTCACCTGTTATCAGAAATCTATAGCCCCAGAAGGCTATTGTCTTTTTAACAGAACAGTGCCAGCCCACAGAGCCTGGGAAACCATCAAAATGCTAACAAGAGAGACACCATACTATAGCATACTTCATTTCCCCCACATTATGGCCTCCGAAAAATCCAGCTTTAAATTCTATCGCCTATAACATCTTCTTTATTTAAATAATAAACTAATACTATTTAAAATTTCTTCAAAAAATATTAAGAATTGTTTTCATGTTTGAAGTAATTTGTTACAAAACCCGAAAGAAAATTGCTAGTAAACTGACATTTCTGGAGATGAAGTTGAAAGATTCATATCTTTCTATCCGTTCAAATCTATGACACGATAGTTTGGAGTCATTTTCTTGGTTCAATTCTCTAAATATTGGGAAAAATTTAAAATGATTAATAATCAGGCGTTGGAGATATATGAAAAACAGTTTGGCTTACTTTTTTTAACCACGGCGTATACGTCAGTTACGTAAGTAGGCTACTCATATGTACAGTACATACACTCGTACATCGTACGTACATAGTCTACATGCATACATACATATATGCATACATGCATACCTTTATTAATTACTAAATTTTCCATGCTTAATGACAAGTTGATCCTGATTAACTGACCTGGAAGTAGAGATGATGGATTGAATCCTTCTGGAATAGTTGTGTGGTCTTCAGAGAATGGAATCTCTCCGAATATATCCGTCACCTCCTTGAGACTCCTGTGCTCTGATCCAGACTGGAAAAGATTAAAGATTCAATGAAACAAAGAAAGCCTGAAAAGACAAAATAATAATTGCATGAACTGACGCATTTTTAATTATATCTGACTGACCTTTGCTTCTCCCTCCACAAATGAGCAGACTGTGCAAAGCATACCTGGTGACATATTTTAAAATAGTCCTTCATGATTCTCTGACTCGCAGTTAAAGACAAATGCATCTAAATAATCACAGTAAAGATATTGAGCAGACACAATTAATGGTTGAAATGACTCTATGCTCTATACATGGTCTTTGAAACCGTTCACTCACTGTACATCTTCAAGTCAAAGAAATGATTATCAATGCCTATATTTTCCCATTAAGTCTTCCATTATGTCAGCCGCATGTATTACAAGTTCAAAGAAACTTTAAAGAAGACTAACAGATTTTTATTTAAGGTACCAAGGCAGCACAGGACTGTTGACAAAATGAATGGCCTTTAAAATTAGGTCCGCGAGACCCGGATATATAAGCAGCAGCGGTGAGATCATCCACAGACATTATATACAAGCAGCCTATAATACGGAAGACAGCAAGCGAACAAGAAAACTGGTTGTGATGATTAATAGGAGAATGAAAAAGAGAAGCAGAATTACCGTAGGTAGAGGAGTAGGATTATGTAGAGGAGTAGGATTAGGTAGAGGAGTAGGATTAGGTAGAGAAGTAGGATTAGGTGGAGAAGTAGGATTAGGTAGAGAAGTAGGATTAGGTAGAGGAGTAGGATTATGTAGAGAAGTAGGATTAGGTAGAGGAGTAGGATTAGGTGGAGAAGTAGGATTAGGTGGAGAAGTAGGATTAGGTGGAGAAGTAGGATTAGGTAGAGGAGTAGGATTATGTAGAGGAGTAGGATTAGGTAGAGGAGTAGGATTAGGTAGAGGAGTAGGATTAGGTAGAGGAGTAGGATTAGGTAGAGAAGTAGGATTAGGTGGAGAAGTAGGATTAGGTGGAGAAGTAGGATTAGGTGGAGAAGTAGGATTAGGTAGAGGAGTAGGATTATGTAGAGGAGTAGGATTAGGTAGAGGAGTAGGATTATGTAGAGGAGTAGGATTAGGTAGAGGAGTAGGATTAGGTAGAGAAGTAGGATTAGGTGGAGAAGTAGGATTAGGTGGAGAAGTAGGATTAGGTGGAGAAGTAGGATTAGGTAGAGAAGTAGGATTAGGTGGATAAGTAGGATTAGGTAGAGAAGTAGGATTAGGTGGAGAAGTAGGATTAGGTGGAGAAGTAGGATTAGGTGGAGAAGTAGGATTAGGTGGAGAAGTAGGATTAGGTAGAGAAGTAGGATTAGGTGGAGAAGTAGGATTAGGTAGAGAAGTAGGATTAGGTGGAGAAGTAGGATTAGGTGGAGAAGTAGGTTACCTCAATGAAGACGGCTAGTACGACGAGGCCGTTAGTGGCCTCAGCAGCTTCTGCAAAGCTATGGAACTGATGAGAATTCCAGTGAACGAGATGCAGCTGCAAGAAACAAAGACACCAGCATCACCATCACCATCATCATCAGCAGCAGCATCATCAGCAGCAGATTAATTGCCTCAACTGTTGCCATACACAACCACCAACAACACACAGATAAACATCCAACCAATTCATCCACATGCTACCGATTAGGTTGCTTTGAAGCCTCTTCCTGTTTCTCTGACACATTCACTGAATGTCAATGTCGCTGCATGGGGTTTGACGCTGCATCGTAAGAGAGAAAGGGGAAGGCTTCAGTGTGCAATGAACAGGTTGATCCGCCAGCCATGGGAGCCGATACATGGTAACAAGAGGGGCATTTGCCACCCCTGGAACATACTACATATATTTTTAACTACTACTTTTTGTTTTTAACACATTTCTTCATATTAAAGTACCAGTGACATCAAAGTAAAGCTGAGGAATTCGCATTTAGAACCTCCATGGAAAACACACATGTTCTTAATTTCCTGCCTTTCATTTTCCAGCTTTTGCTACTTAGAAATTAATCGTGAGTGCAAAAATATCTGCAGGCACAATACCTGAGCGACACCTTCCTGTGATATTTCCACAGCAGAGCAATTCAGCTCCTTTGCTAATAGGTCTACTAATCTGCTTTCCACTGATCTTGATAACCCGGATCACGTCCGTAACAGACTGCTCCAACCTGCTACGTGGAGAATTTGTTGTCTAAGGCCCAGATTCAATGACGGGGGTGAATTACCGTAAGCAAACAACAAAAGCATGAGAAAAATCTGTTTAGTCAGAATGCTGTTGTACAGTGTACACATGCTAATTTACGACAAACTGGATTTTTACTTGATTGTATACGTTAGAAGTTTTGCTTATTCATTCTGGATGCTTGCCACCAGAGTGCTGTTTGACAGCTGGTTTGATAAGGAATATACTTACTTACTTATTTACTTACTTTGCCCACTCACTCTTTCTGTCTATAACCGATATATATATATAATATATTTATGTATATATATATGTTCATATGAGATAGGCAGCCAGCGTGTAGCTTTCAATCATTCAAACATCATAACAGAAAGCAGCCCAAGCCATTTTTATTCCACGAACAAACACCTCTCGCTCCTCGAACAAGTCTCTGTTGCTGTCTGTCATGCGGCCAGTCTCTCAGTAGGTAAACAGACAGACATAATACGTATGCAAGCCACTTGCTGTAAGACTAATAGGTCCTTGTATAATTGTATATATATATATATCTATATGCGGCATTTATTATACAGCTGTTTACAGCGCCCTTCAAGAACCTCCGATATCCATGCATAATATATCATAATTATGCATTGCTTTCTCTTCAGTTCACATTATTTTGCTGTACGTTTGCATCACTCCTTCTGTATTTTTTGTATATGCTATGTCTAACAGATGAGCCAACACACACACATACACACGCATACACACACCTATTCACACACACACACACACACACACACACACACACACACACACACACACACACACACACACACACACACACACACACACACACACACACACACAACCTATTCACACACACGCGCGCGCGCGCACACGTGCGCACACGCATATACACACACACAAATATATATATATTATATTTATCGGTCTATATATATATATTACGTCTATCTTTAGTTTCCGTAAGTCTCAAATCCAATCAGAGTCGTATGTGCGTCAATTCGCATTCATTATAATCTTGTACTCATTTCAGCAGAAGCATAAACATGTCATTGAAGACGATCACATAAAATAATTGAGGAATTATTTCCTCATGTTTAATGCATTTGCTATTGATTGCTGCAAATTCTACCATTATAATAGGATCTACTTCTCCTTTGCCTGAGTTGATTGCCAAGTCATTACGTAAAGAAACAGCGGAAGAATATCAAAGTCAACGACGACCCTGCATTTATAGAATCAACAAGTATAATTGCTGCTCTCGAGAAAAATCCTGTAGCTGAGGACTTCATTTGCCCACCTCACCCCACCCCCATACACCACCCCACCCCACCCCACCGCCGCATGCAGTCAAACATTTACCAATGTCCATTCATATTAAGATAATATTGTTCTGGTGACATTCAACGGCAGAGTCATTTCGCAATTCTAAAGCTCATTAACTTCGCTTAGGTTTCGGTCGATAAATAGGCCTATTATATTCCAAACGGTCGTTATAATTGCCTGTAATTTGGCCGTCATTATTTTGTTACTCGTTCAATGGAAAACCCCGTATCCAGTGACTAAATTCCTCATCCGGTTAATTAGCCTAGACCATTATCTGACGAATCTCTGAGACTACGGTATAACCCGTAATATCCTCGTTGGGTTATAAGAATGCACTAAACAGGAACTAGCCCATATTGTTCATTGTAATAATCACAAACATATTTAGACTATATGCTGCCTATGTCTATTCCTTTGTCTCCTCTCGATGCTGTTCGCAATGATGACACCGTTAGTGAGTCTTTAGTCACAAGTTATTACTCATAACATGATAACCGGATATCTCTTTTATTATAGTAGGTGGCGAGTCAATGTTCAGCCATTGTCTATAAAGCACAATAACCTGGCGCCGATTACTTCATAAACAGCCGTTCTGAGTCATACTGTCATAGACCTCCTCACCTCAGCTGCGAAGACCTTTCCGTCGATTTTATGTTCCGATCCGCGACTGCTCTCCGATCCCCAGTGAAAGTGGAATTGCTTGAGATGGAAGTCTTCCTCCATCGGTCCTCCACTTATCACTACAGCAGCAGACATTCAGTCGTTCCATAAACACTCATTCACGTCCATCCATAGACTATGTATATGGCCATAGGCGTACACTCGTTTTGTATATGCGACAATTCTGGTGCCACTCAGACGATCAATTTCAAGCGTCGGCAAAAATTATGGATGTCATAGATTTTAGTATTGATCAGTTTATTAATTGACCGGTGGACGAATAAATCACAGCACAGCTGGTGAGAAATGGTTGATATTGGTGGTGGTGGTAGTGGTAGTGGTGATGGTCACGGCGGCGGCGACGGTAGTGGTGAAGGTGACGATGATGATGACTGTGGTGAATTGTGATCAAACTGTGGCGCGACGTGTCTGCTGCATAAACCACGTTCCAATTGGTATTCAAAGTGGAAGATGTGAATGCAAAATAATGTCGATGGAGATTGGCTGGGAGTTGGTAAAGGACAAATAGATCAGAGAGAGAGAGCAACCGAGACCGTAGGAAAACAGGAAACAGATTGCAACAAATCCAGAGATGAAGCAAAAATAAAACAAGATATCGATTTACACTATATACACGAAAATCGATAACACATTAGAAGCATCTACATTGCAGCAGCAGCAGCAGCAGCAGCAGCTGTTCTCAGCCTCCTTCTCCTTCTTCATCTCCATTCCATCACATTATTTCTACCTTGCTCTTCATTTGTCTCAAAGGTCATGCTCATCCGTCCATCCTTCCATTTGCTTTCTGTTCGACCGTCCGTCTGTCCGTCCATCCAATAATATTTATTGTCTGTCCGTTTATACCAGTGTTTCTTAACCAGTGTTCGACCGAACCCCTGGGGTTCGATGAGCCAGTGCCAGGGGTTCGGCAGAGGTCCTCCGAAATATATACATATTCAGGGTCAGTGAGTGTGAGTGAAATATCTCACATTGTTTCCAAACGGCAACAGCAAAGGACACATTAAGATGCAATTGGTAGTGTTGGTAGTGGTACGGTTAGTTAACGGTTATAGTAGTTCATGTATTGAATGTATTAATATTGCATGTATCGAATGTACTAATATTGTATCACATTTCGGTACAATTTTTTATTTCTTTTTGTTCCCATTAGTTAAAAAAATTATTGTTCAAACTTGAGGGGTTCGGTGAGTGGTCATGGATTTCTCTTGGGGTTCGGCTCTCTTGAAAAGGTTAAGAACCACTGGTTTATACGTTGGTCCTACCGTCTGTCTTCCTTCCGTCCGTCTGTCCGTCCGTTCGTCTGCCTATATGTCACAATTGTCACATATGTGCCTCCTTGCGTGGCAGGTCTTCTTTAAAGGAAATTTCAGAACTGCACAACCCCTTCTTTCTCTTCCCATCCTTCACGTTTAAATTACTCCCAATCGGATGACAACAACATTTTTATCCTAAATTGTTAAACTTAAAGAAGTACTCCTGCAACTGCACCACATTTGGTACAGAACTGCACGTCAAAAAGCATACGGCTGTGTGGCATACATGATGTATTATAACTGAAAAGACTGACTGGATCTTGGCGCTGAGTCGTCATCATCAACCGTCAGTTGAACGGAATGTCCGTTGTTCTGCATGTTGAACGAGTGATGGTCGGAGTATGAGACGACGATGGGTCGGTCGGGAAGAGTCCGGTCGAAGTCAGCCTCTGATGGAATGATGTCAATCGGTGACTGATGACGACCGAGGGCATCCGGTGCCGTCTCTCCCCAGTGAGATGGACCTAAAGAGGGCAGGCAGCAACTCATGTATAGCATCAGGATCATTATCAACATAATCTACCTCGGTTTCATCATCACTATCATCATCGTCATTTCTTTGACATCATCAGCATTTGTCTTATTCAGCTTCTTCATCATCGTTGTCATCATCATTGCCATCGTCATAAAGACCCTTATCTTCATCATGAAGACCATTGTTATCTTCATCATGAAGATCATTACCATCGTCATAAAGACCCTTATCTTCATCATGAAGACCATTATCTTCATCATGAAGATCATTATCTTCATCATGAAGATCATTACCATCGTCATGAAGATCATTATCTTCATCATGAAGACCATTATCTTCATCATGAAGATCATTACCATCGTCATGAAGATCATTATCTTCATCTTATCGTCGCTTTCATCTTCGCCATCATCATATTCGCGATTCACATTGTCATAAATGTCAGCGTCATTGTCAAATGTCATCAACTGCTGCTGTTCCCCTCCTCTTCTTCTTCTTCTTCTTCTTCATCCTTCCCTTCAACAGCATCATCATCATCATCATCATCATCATCATCATCATCATCATCATCATCATCATCATCATCATCATCATCATCATCATCATCATCATCATCCGGACCCATGGTGTACGGGGCCCAGCAGAGCAAGCGATTGCTGGGTCCCCATGCAAAACTATTTGCTGAGTTGACTTCTTGCTAATATGACACTGGCAATGCTATATGTAGGGCTATTTAGAGGAGGCGATTGTACAATGTACATACAAAGCCTACGTACTGTATGCCTACATAAAAATACTAGTGGTGGCTCCGCCATATATATGTCGCGGGATTATTATTCTACTTTTGACCTGGCTTATGGCTTGTAAAAATTCTTTGGAATTTTTAATATCTTCTTTACATTTAATTTATTCGACCTGGTGAATAACTCCGACAACTCGAACGCCACCTGATCTGCTTAAATTGTATAGCAGCTGGCGCCGTCAACGATACGTAGGCTTTAGCCCACGTAAAGACATAAAATTTTAAGTCACTGCCACTAGGAATATAAAATAGCTATAATCGAAAGTCGTTCCTTTTGCAACTGATAGCCGTGTATTGAACCGACGAAACCGA
The DNA here is from genome assembly GCA_949752735.1 of Lumbricus terrestris. Taxonomy (NCBI): domain Eukaryota; kingdom Metazoa; phylum Annelida; class Clitellata; order Crassiclitellata; family Lumbricidae; genus Lumbricus; species Lumbricus terrestris. The sequence continues at coordinate 71,569,351 of OX457036.1, read as the reverse complement.
GATATGAGCTATAAACCAACTTAAGACTCTCAACAAAAGCACGTTTCCCATTATACGCTCATCGACCGAAGTTGCTCAGAGTAAAACAACTGATGCGTGGCTTACGACTATAGGCTATAATTGCCGATGATAAATTGCTCTCAAGCCTTCGATTAACCAAGCATGTAGCCACACAACGTGCACATGGCTGGCACTATGAAAAGATTCGTTCAAAACTAGGAGGCTATGTCTACTACCTAAAGTCCTAAACCATCCACCGAATGAACAAACCTCTTTCATTCAAGTTGCCTTCTGTAGTTTTGAGATGCCATATTTTACATGCGTGGGTGGGTCCCTACTTCTAAAAACTATGTAAATATCAATAGAATGTGTTCAGGCGTAGAATCAGCACACACAAAAAGATAAGCAAGCGCAAGAAAAGCTGCAACGGTGAGCAACTAAGATGATCAGAGGATTTGGAACATCAACGTACAAAGAGATAAAAATTAGACAACTGTGGATTGACAACACTGGAGAAAAAAGATACAGAGGAGGATAACAGAGACATGCAAAATGATGACAAACAAAGAAGTGCCATTATTCTCAATATTTGCTCAGTTGGCTGACACAAGAGGATTAAGAGGACAGGGTGAGAATTGCCGGAGGGTTGGGGGGTTTCGACCCCCCCAGTCTTTCTTAGAGCCCCATGTTAAAGTATATTTTTTACACCCCAATTCCAAGTGGATAATGGTCCAACCCCCCAGTTATTTTTTAACAATTCTCACACTGTAAGAGGACACCGATAATACGAGGTGATTTGAGATCTTTAGACAGTCCGAAGGTGCTTATCAGACAAAGATTCTTTAGCAACAGAATAGTAGGCCCTAAAGGCCATGGAACGAGCCGATTGATGAGGCAGTATCCCCTGAGTCGCTCAGCAACTCCAAGGAGAAGCTATATGGCAGATATAGGATTTTAAGATATTGTATTATATACATATATATATATATATATATATATATATATATATATATATATATATATATATATAGTGGTTCTAATGCAGATTTCGAGTCTTCTAAACTACTGGAAGCCCTGTCATATAATAACATATCATATCATAATTAGATCTATTATATTAAATTATATGAATCAGAATGCATAACTGATAACAGATTTGACACCCGAGGGCATTGCAAGACGTCGGACATCGACTGTTTTCGCCCGGGAGCTAGACCCCGAGACGTAAACTTCTTAAATCTCACATAAGAGCTTGCATGGGCTGCATGGAGACTTTGGAGCTCAGAGATTTAACATTATGAAGTATGCATAAGTTATTGTTGCAATATATAGACGCATGCTCGCTCTAAGGCGTTTGATATGACCTTTAGATCTATAACGTACACGTATACATACCGCTAACTCTAACTCCCTCAGCCTCCCTGCTTCTACCTCTGCCTCTCTTCTGCCCGTCCTCTTTCCCTTCCCCTTCCCCTCTCCCTATAGATCATAAGCCAGTTTTGTGTAAGCGTGTAGTTTGTCTCTCAGGGTCTACCCTGGAAAGATCTTGGGGTCTACGGTATACGCTTAACTTGGCCTTTGGTTGTAGTTCTTTGTGTAAGGCTGTAGGACAGTGTAGGCGAAGTGGTTGGAACATAGGCTGGGACTCTTCCAACGAGTCCAACGACGGCAGACTCGCATGTGTACCGCCACATCTCTTAACCAAGATGGCAAGATCAGTCTACCTTGTCTCTTCCCTACCTCTTCCTCTGCCTCTTCTCCTTCCCCTCCGCTTCCTTCACTGTACCCCGATACCCCGGCCAGTCATGCGTCTCTTATCGTGTGGCCCGCTGGCCGCTGTGTAGGTAATCGAAGTGGCTAAGACTCGTCTCGCTTGACAGGAATGTTCACTTGATTAACGACGTGCTTTCTTTCATCTATTCTTATTATTATTCATGCAAGCGCCTATCTCGAAGGAGGTTATCATCACTGATCAATATGAAAACATTGCAATAAACGTTATAAACCTGCGGATCTCAAACACTCGAATGCAGTTAGACGAAGATTTAGTTAGACGCTAAGCTATATCGGAATTTTTCTGAATAGGCCTATTGCTGGGTTCAAGGATAACGAGTTACTCAAATTTCAACATCATCTAAACTTTCGCCTAGAGTGACTATTTGAGATGTTGAATAAAATCGTCCAACAAATTTTTCATTACTTTACACATAATAAATACAGAGCATTTAGAGTGAAAATTTAAAGTTAATTTTAAATTTGTTTTTACTAATTGCAAGTTTATAATGCCTGGGAACAAAACCGAAATGCCATGCTATATTGACATTCATTAGTGATATATGTAGGCCTGTACATATATATATATATATATATATATATATATACATACAAATTTATCTTCAGGGCTTAAGCAGTAGATTTGTTGCTTAATGGTAAATCCTGTGCTGATTTTAAGGTGATGGTGAAATTGCAATACAACATTGGAAGAGCGAATTCAACGAAATAATCAAAGCATAGCAAAATCAATATGAAGATCATTGTTGAATTTATTCCAAATAGAGATGGAGAGACATTTAGAAATCGATATTAGCCTGCAGTCTTGAGCAAAACATTATTGTCCTATAGGCATGCAATATCCTCTTCAGCAGTCCACACGCACCATGCGTGCTTTTAATGTAAGATAGTCTTGACTAAAAAATTTTAATTAAATTATTCATATTACAAAACTGTGTAAAATATTTCAAAGTGTCTATAGCCTACACCTGAGCATCGATCAAATACTTTTCTGGCAGAAGTGCACTGGTCCTTTGCATGGCCATTGACCGCATTTTTAGTTCTTAGATGGCTATTGTTGGGAGCGTATAATATTCGACACGGTTTGATGCACTTCATGCACTAATAACTTTTAGAGTAAACAGACTCATTAAGAAATGGATCGGCGGCCAACATGGAACTGAAAACAGACTCAATAAAGACGTTCAGCTATCGATTAGCAATGACTGTAGCCTATACCTGCTGGGATCTGAAGCAATTAAATAGTTTTCTTTGAAGCCAACGAAATATATTTGGCAGACTATTGACGTTCAGCTATTAGCAATGACTGTAGCCTATAACTGCTGGGAGATCTCAAGCAATTAAATAGCTTCCTTTGAAGTCAAAGAAATATATTTTGCAGATTATTTATTTCAAATTTCATTGCACTTAGATCTAATACGAAATAATAATAATACTAATAATAATAGTATTAATAAATAAAAATTAATGAGGCATGTGCTGTGACAGACTTCAAAATAAATACGTGAATTCAAAGGATACAATGGAACAAGTAAACTAGTCAATCGTCAGTCAACCAGCTTAACATTATACCAGTGTTGACAATACCCATGTATACTTTATACTAAAGTGGAAATATCATTTAAACAGCCAAATAGCTGTTTAGATAAGACAATGATCTCGTTTATGCATCTACTGTATTTTTAAATAAGGCTTAGGGCCTACCAGTAACGGTGTTTTGGCTTTTCAGGGTAACAGAGGACAGTATAAAGCATACAAGGGTATTGTTGTTGGCATTCTTTTGACGAGTGGAAAATGATTTGATGACAGATACAAAAATTCCATGGAGAGAGAATAGCATATATATATATATATATATATATATATATATATATATGCATAGACATATGGCACAGATACTAAAAACGAATCTCGGCTGCATAATGTACATCTGTAGAATTAATGAGATGCATGATTAATGCGCCCTTGACTTCTACACACTATGCAATGCATGGACTGTTGGCACATGATAAAGATGACAGCCCTAGAGCAGACATTCTCTGAACTAAGCTACAGGCTGCAGAGCATACGACGCTCTGCATGTGACCGAAGGATGGCATGACTCTGCTTCTTGTAGAAGATGCAGACTTTCATATCTATCTATCTATATATATAACATATATAAAATATATATGTATATAACATATATAAAATATATATATACGTAGGCATGTGTACGGTGGGCGATGGCACGGAAGAAGCCACAGAAGTTTGCTGTCACTGTACACATGTAGTGTAGTGATATAGGCTCACAAAGAACCTTGGGCTATAGCAGAGGGAAGAGGAAGTGAGTCACCGTCTTCCCTCTTCCCTCTTCCTCTGCTGCTGGTGAATGGGGGGGGGGTCCACTTACCACTGCTTTGCATAATTATGCACGGTCCCTTGAATTATCATCACCGTCATAAGTTATCAGAGCCAAACGAAATCCAATCGGCAGAAGATGCATCAGGTTGGACAGACGAAGACAACGAGGAGGAGAAGAGGGTCAAGCAGAGCAGAAGTAAGAGGATAAGGAATAGGAGTAGATGGAGGAGATGGAGAAGGAGAACGAGAAAAAAGCACGGAGAGGGAGGAAAAGGTGGTGGATGAAAAAGAGCAAAAGGAAGAAGAGGAGCTGAGGATGGAAGAAAATGTATAGGTGAAGAGGAAGCGAAGGAAAGGGAGGACGAGAAATTTGAGAAGGAAGAAAACGAAGAGGAGGGGAAGAGGCTTTCAAAAGGACGCTTAGCACTGTCAGAGGAATATGAAACTGGAAAAAAATGTGGAAGGACAGGAGGTACAAAGCACACGAGAGAGAGATAGACATACAGACAGACAGAGACAGAGACAGACAGAGGCAGAGGCAGACAGAGACAGACTCATCTTATATCGTGATACGCAATCATAAAACGACCAATGGAACAATGTATTACGAGATAAGGAGAGAGGGAGAACGAGGAGGAGGAGGAGGACGAGGAGGAGAAGGAGGAAGACGACGACGATGAAGTGGAGAGATGGTATGGCCTGCATGCAGAGAAGAGAAGCAGATCATATATTCATTCACATCACGAATGTATGCAGAGGTCTGTTGACGGAGGATCAGAAGATATCGAAGAAGAAAGACGCTCTGTATATATATGCACGAAGAAAAGGAGCAGCAGAATGAGGAAAGATAAGAATCGGAAAAAAGAGAGAGAGAGAGAGGAAAGAAATGCAAACAAGACAAAGCAGACAGTTGTCTTATTATTTTGCGAGAGGACGTGTGTCTGCAGCTGCAATTAACAGTGGAGAAAATCGAGAGACGAACAAACGAGGACTGCATGAGAGAAGTTGCTGTCGTCATGCATGTGAGATGCCTTAAAAATTGCCTTCTTTATTAATTATATATATAGCCTATTACAAAATATATGTATATATAATATATATGTATATATATGAATATGTATGTATTGTATGTATATAGGATTTACCAACTATATATATGCACACAGACGCACACACACAGTGAGCGATCCAACCAATAGGAAGAAAGGAAGGACTCAATCAGCATAATGTTCGTGACACGAGAGCACATATAATTATGTACTGGAGATTCTTCCCGGACTCCAGGGCCTCCCTCCCACGGATATGTCGATTCCATCACCGAAATAGAGATTGCATTCTCCGCACGATCCAGCGAAGTAACTGGTGAAGGTCATACAAGGACATAACGACGACAAGACCGGAATTGTATTCCTCCTTCTGTTCTTCCTCTTCCTCCTCCTCCTCCTCCTTCTTCTCTTTTGCCTCTCTAATCCTTTCCTCCTTCTCCTCCTCCTCGTCGTCCTTGTCCTCCTTCTCCTATTCCTCCTCCTCGTCGTCGTCCTCCTCCTCCTCCTCTTCCTTCCTTCCTGTTTTTCCTTCAACGGATGTGATCTAATTTTGTACAAATGACAGTCGCTGCGAAAGTAATGAGATATTCTGCTTGTGCTCCCCTTCATCTCTCTCTCTGTTTCTCTCTCTGTCTGTCTGTCTGTCTGTCTCGATGTCTTCCTGTATCTTCCGGTGCATCATTCTGCTTCAGTTCACAAATATATCAGTTATTCTCCTTACTTATTCAAGTTCCATGGTGCGATAGAATTTCTTTCTCAACCTTATATATCCTAACATCCTTTCGTTGCCTTTAATTACCTTTAGTTGTCTCTAATTACCTTTAGTTACCATTAGTTACCTTTAGTTACCTTTAGTTACCTTTCGTCACCTTTAGTTACCTTTAGTTACCTTTAGTTGCCTTTCGTCACCTTTAGTTACCTTTCGTTACCTTTCGTCACCTTTCGTCACCTTTAGTTACCTTTAGTTACCATTAGCTACCATTAGTTACCTTTAGCTACCTTTAGTTACCTTTAGTTACCTTTAGTTACCTTTAGTTACCATTAGTTACCTTTAGCTACCATTATTTACCTTTAGTTACCTTTAGTTACCGAACCATTACACAATACACATGGATAAAGCCAACTTCTTTCACATCATCTCACATTCCTTTCCATTACCTGACTTCACCCTATTCTGATTAATTTAATTCATCTATATTGCTTGTCTTTCCTTAATTACATTAGCTGCATAACTTGCATTGCCATTGTTTAACAACCGAAGGTCATGGGAAGAGTTCCGTTGCTTACCGTTGTCTTCCGTGTATCCCCAAGTGAGAGGAGGAGGAGCAGCCATCGAGGTTATAGGTGCTCTGAAGATCTCGTCTCCAGTTGTCCTCGTCAGGAGGTGGTTGGGTGGAAGGAAGGATGGAAGGATGGAAGGAAGGACGGACGACGTCTAAGTTCCGTCTGTAGACAGAATCATTCAAAGCGCATTTTATTAACGCAAATGAGAAACACTGCTGCCACCACTGCTGCTGCTGCTGCTGCTGCTGCTGCTGCTGCTGCTGCTGCTCAATGTTCAGCCGTCGTTTTATAGCCCAACAACAATGCAGCAGGCTAAGAAGAGTCTAACACAACGCACAGCAACATCAACAACTAGTAAAGGTCTTCCTGTGAAACACATGTGTGTTCTTTTTGTCCTATAGGCTAGATCATATACTCAAGGTTCAAAGTGGGTGCGAACTCTCGGGAACCACTGCTCTCGAAAGTCGACGTTCAGCTGTGTGCTCACACATGCAATGGTACCCTGATAAAAAATTATATAACACGTGCGTTTCAATTAAATTTTTCGTAGTTCCCACTGCTCACACAAAACCCACTTTAATCAGTGCCTACTCCTCTAGCAAATAGATTTATCATTGCACAGAATACCGTTTATTCTCTTTCTTCTCTGATCGCTGGGAGCATACAGTGCTTACTGTAACACAGTCAACGCCTTCATTCTTATATTCTTATATTCACAGACAAAAATGCCATCAAACTGTCGCCCTCCCGATGCGCACCATCCTCCCCTATCGCCTCCAAGCCTCACACCAAGCACCTTCTGCTACGAGATCCTCTACAGCATGCGTTAAAACAGTGCGTGTGGTCAATATAATATAACGAAGGACCTACTTCAGCCAAAGCCGTCGTGTCAATTCTAAGAATAATCCTCGTCTATACCCACTGTCGCCGATGAATACACTGCTGCTCCTCCGTTCGTCCGTCCGTCCGTCAGCCTATGCGCACTCGGCTCGTTCCCTTGACGCATACCTTGCCCGCCGCACGGTCTTCCTGACAAATTGCTCCGTAAGCCGTGATCCAGTTGCGGCCGGTTTCTCTAGTAACTCGCTGTAATTATTTCTTCTACACACCATCGTTTCGTTCGCCGTGCAGTGACGAGATTTACAAGGGCATTTGGACGGCGGCATACATGTACATCAGTAGGACACACTGTGGCCATTGGCCAAACGATGTCGCATAATACACAGCCTTATACACAGACAACGTTGCGCGCCTATACTGTACGTACAGCGCGAGGTAATATATAGGTCAACAACGCTCGTGATTCTTAGGCTTATTAACTGTCAACGTCAGCGTCTAAACTCAATCTCCGCCTTTATTACTCAGTCTGTTCGCATACCTCCGGTCCGTCAGATCTGTGTGTCTATGTATGTGTCTGTGTCTGTGTCTGTGTATGTGTCGCTGTGCGTCTGTTTGCCTGCTTGTCTGCATTGTTTTGCACATACAGTAGGCTAGCTACAAGTGCAAGTGAGGGAACGATTACGTAGTGCAAAATAATGCTAAACATCTGGATTTTATGAAGCATTTTGACACAAAGCAATAGACCTAAGGCCTATGAGTTATAGATAATGGAGAGAAATGATAAAGATCAAGTCAAGCAACGTATCAGCATAATTATGATAATATGAACGTTTTGAAACTGCATCGATAAATTAAATGAATCGAGATCAGTTAAAATCAACAAATAAATAATAATTTACCTCAGGCAGATGAGTAGTACACCGACCGTACACTGTACACTATACACTGTCGGTGGGTACATTGTGAGAATTGTGGAAAAATAACTGGAAAGGAGTTGGACTATGATCCACTTGGAATTGGAGTGTGAAAAACAGTTTACTATGGAGCTCTAAGAAAGACTGGGGTTGAAACCCCCACCCCGCAATTCTCACCCTGAGTGGGTATATGTGACGATCAGGAGAGATCTGGCCACCCGCCCTCAATCCCTCATATGCAGGCACGTCATTTGGGGGGGGCAGGGGGGGGCATTTGCCCCCCCCCTGAATTTTGCCGATTGTTCATTTTACATGTGACATATTTTGCAACGCCACACGTTGTTCAAAATACCAAAATACCTATGTCTTCACGGCCTGTGTAATTTTGTATGTGAGGGCAGCTTCGATCTGCACACTAGCACAGCATATAAAGCCCCAGATATCGGATAGAGGGAAGACCCTGTCCCAGGTCAGTAGGGTCACCAGATGTGTGGGTCCTGCACAGGCCCGCCGACAGAAATTCCGGGCCCCTGGGCTGAGCCGTCACGGGCCCAAACTATCTGTAGGCTTTTTGAGGAAATTTACACAAAAAATAATAATGTGAGTATGAATGTATGCTAATGCTTACATTTATTAATTCAATGGTAAGAATTTAATTTTCAAATGATATGGTAATCAGCAAGCAACCTTTCTGGATTTAACTGCAGCAAAGCAGTGGCGGCGCCAGGATTTCAGTTTCGGGGGGCTGAAGCCCGCGGCAAAATTTTCCATTTTCGCCGCCGAAATTTCTGACGACCTTTTTTTTAGTCATCAGCCGAAAATCGTGGATATTTCAATGTAAAATAATTCAGATGGCCATTTTTTAGGGGGGCTGAGCCTCTTGTAAGGGGGCTTAGCCCCCCAGCCCCCCTAGCGCCGCCACTGCAGCACTGCAGTCGTTTAAAATACCCTGGTAGTTCTCCATCTTGTCTGCGAACCTAAGAAATGCACTTTGGAAATGCTCTTTCTTCATCGCCTGGAAAATTGCCCGAATGTCTTGGAGGACCGTTTCTTATAAGCTTAATTAATAGCTGCTTACATGTATATCGTTTCAATCGTTTGTAGCCTATAAGCCTAAACGCAGGCCCAGGCAGCAGAGTGCCAACATCAAAACAAAGCCTTTTGACAGTTTCTAGAATTTTAGCAATTTCATAATTCGTATTTATAAAGTTTTCTTTTGGAATTAAGATACTATGTATTACACTAACACCACAAGCTTAGTTTTCATCCATGCAGTTATACGATCATCATGCATGCACGTTTAATTCACTAGAATCAACCGATGTATGAGTAGACCTAATTACGGCCTGTGATTGCCTTCTTTTGAGATTCTGAATTGAAATAGTATAAGCTAACCAACTTTTGCCTTTTCAAACTTATTAGCTTTTGTTTTTGTACTCCAGATTTGTGTTTATAAAATATTCCATCGTTGCGAGAGAAATTTATCATTTAGATTTGTTCACTTGTGATTGAAATCTGACAACGCGTAATTTAGCAGAAGAGCGTTCTGAGACAGAATGATGTGAACATGTTCTTTGGCAAAACACTGATAAGTAGGACACAAGGTAGGCTAATAGACAGTTGCTTGAAACTCAAACAGTTATAGTTATGTAACAGTTATAGCTAGGCTATTAGGCTATAATTTTATGAGAACAACATAAATCACAAACAATAAGCTATAAGTAATAGCCTATAAGTGATTAATCAACATAATAAAACATATTAAATCACTGTTGCCCGGGCCCCCTCCGGGCCCCTAAAAGTCGCCGGGCCCCTGGGCATTTGCCCCCCCTGCCCCCCCCTCTCGGCGGGCCTGGTCCTGCATGTGAGCCGCACAGTGCACACTGCCACCCACGGACGCCTGTATAAGCGAACCGTGTGCCACCCAGTTACAGCCAGCCATGATTATCCCCTCCAGCCTTACAAGCGTTAGGCCGATATGCACCCCCATTCCGTCTGACATGGAGCTGGAGCGGTTTCGCCTTTCCTCAGCCTACCAACACCACGGACCACTAGGGCACCTGGGCAAGTAGCCCGCAGAGGAAGAACAAGCGGGAAATTCTGAAAGGCAGTAGAAAGACGGATTACAAGGGGGTGACTGCAGCAGTTGAGGGGGAGGTTAATGAGTATGTGTGTTACCAATGGCGGTTGGCATAGCTGACAATTGGAGTTTCTTGAGAACTGGAGAGTGAATAAAATCGGACCAAAGGACATGAAAGTTCAGCCCAAAACCGATGATCTACCATAAAGGCTAAAGATCACGGTAGGCCTAATATTATGTGACATCTAATTGAAGTGAAATTTACAGAAACTGATTGGATTTATAGTGCAATGTTTGGACAGATTTACTTCTTATACAATACATGAAGTCCTGGATATTAATAATTTCTTTGAGTATTATCTTTTCCAGGTTGAGATAATCACCCATCATACTTTCAAATTACGTTTTCAGACAAATCCATATATCTGATATCAGTGTTTTGGCTTAAACAACCGAAGGTCCAACAAGCCATTGACTAACACTTGAATAATCCCCATAGTTACTAATAGTCATTAGTCCAATGATAATTATTGCAGGCCTAGTGCATGCAGCATGAGCATGCAATAGGCTATTGCTTTGTGAATTGTTATTAATGACATATTAAAGCAGGGTTTAATCTGGATTTCTCCTGGGGAGGGGATGTGCCCTTGCCTGCAAGAAATTTGTTTGAATTTCCACAGTGCAATGGTACAATTTTAGGCTGGGATCTGAAAAAATTGCTCTACTATTTGAGTGCTGATAAAAGTGGTCTAAGACTCCAATAAATATAGGCCTACTTAAAATAATAACAATTTCTTGTTGAGCTTACACATTGTAATCATAGCATTTTAAGATATTATCTTGACAAAATCACTCTATTATTTCAGTGCTGATAAAAAGAGTGGTTTAATATTTCAATATTAAAATGTAATAATAATTGCAATAATAATTTCTGTATGTATCAAGTTATAATAGGCAACTCAGTTCGTTTGCTACTGAACTTTTTATGATGAATAACAGCATATCGGAGTATAACATGTAAGCTTACTTTATTGTACTGGCTTAGCCTTGATGTTCAAGACGGTCCTTAATTGCTGACCAGGACAAAGTTAGCAGAAATTGTCAAGTAAGCAAGATGTGCAAAACTACCAAAATTGGGAAGCATATGTAGCAATGATGTTATTTTACTAGGTACTTTAAGAAACAAAACATTTTGAAATTTGACAGATTGAAATTTTAAGGATAACACTTGAGAGTGGAGAGAAGACATTTAGTTGTAAAAACATAGTATTTTTACAAATATTAACAGTGTATTATACTCTATTTTATGATAATGCCATATATTACCATAGAAAATAATATAATTATAATTACATAAAATCTAGTAATATCATGGTAGATAAGAGTCTATGTAAGACAACTCGTTGCAATACAAAAATGTAAGCAGGAACAATGGCCATTATCATTCATTTTGTCAAATATTTCTGTGGGGATGGCCATTTATGTCATTTTAGTCGTACAAAAATGTTTGTGCAAATATTACGCTTTCAATTTGATGGTATCATATAATCATAATGAATAATGGCACTATTATAATCATATAATGGTAAATAATATCATGGTATACAAGTGCAAAGCACTTAGTCTATTTAAAGTAGGCTTGTATAAGTTGTATATATAGGCATTTAAAATATATCAATCACTGAATAAAATATAGTAAGAAATAAATAAGAGGAAGAATAAAACATCTCATTTAGCTGCAGTTTTGCAAATGTTGGCCCAAGACAGAACTTAAGAAGCTTGTGGAGTTTTGACCCGCAAAATGTTTTTGCCCCCCCCTGAAAAAAACTGAAATGACGTCCCTGCTCATATGCCGAGGCTAAGTAAATGAAGTCGCTAGCGCTTCATACCCATGGTTACCTCATGGTTACCTCAGGGTTACTCCATGGTTACCTCTTAAAGTAACTGCGCTTCTGCTTCCTCTTCACAGATAAGGATGGCTTCAAAAGCTCCCTGAGGTCTGAGATTGGCTTTAATCATTAATGAACCGCGGCACAACACAGGCACTCTGGCCTAACCAGAATGTCAGATACCCCCCCCCCCGTCATTCGTTCAGTCATTACCAGCATTTATCTGGCGCTTCTCTAATGGATCAGAAGTGCTCGTGTCTGTGTGCTGCAGTGTGCAGTGCTTTGAATATTCGTAGCAGGTGCCACATAAACAGATTCCGAAAGACATTTAACTGTGAACTGTCTCTTTCCCTGTTCCTATGGGTGTGTCTGTCTCTGTCCCTGTTCCTGTGTGTGTCTGTCTGTCTGTCTGTCTGTGTATCTGTCTCTGTCTGTCTGTCTGTCTTGGGATGAAACGCTCTGCAGATTAATGTTCTCTGCGTCGTAGGTTAATGGATGCCAGATGTCGTCCCTGTGCACCAACGACCCCAATGCACCCTCTCCCATCACCATCACCAGCAGCAGCAGCAGCAGCAGCAGCAGCAGCAGCGACAACAACAACAGCAGCGACAACAGCTGGCCATTGTGTATAGTGATTGCAAGGACAGCGTTGGTCCGTCTGCTCTTCTCGAACGCATCGATATTGATCGTCTGCTGCAGCGTCGCATATGTATATGTGTATGTGTGTGTGTATGTGTATGTGTGTGTGTGTGTATGTGTATGTGTATGTGTATATGTATATGTGTATGTGTATGTGTGTGTATGTGTATGTGTATGTGTATGTGTGTGTGTATGTGTGTGTGTATGTGTATATGTATATGTATATGTATAGTGCTGCCTCCGACGACGACGATGATGACGACAATGATCCGTTGAGAGAGTGAAGGACTCGAAAGAAAGCAGGTGCTTGAAAATGCCAGGGACATACATAAATACATATGCATCAATAAGTTCAATAACCTGCCCTCGTTTCTTCGCCCCCCCCCACCACCCACCCACTCCATTCCCTTATTACACGGAGTATAAATACCACAGGTTCAGTCACAGAGGTGTTTCCGTCGCAGTAAATATTATGTGCATCTATATAGCTGAGCGATGCACAATCGTTGTTTTGATCGAGTAAGACTATGTTCTATGACATGTCGAAATAAGCAGTTTGCTGCTGCTGCTGCTGCTGCTGCTGCTGCTGCTGCTGTTTGCTTATGACAAGAGACTGTCTTTGTGTGCGCGTACAATCGAATGGATGAGCATTGAGCATTCTATTTCGGTCGTATAATATATCGACTGCTGAGACGGCAGCGGCTGCGGGGATAGACTATAATATTATGTATACGGTAAATGGATGCATGCCGTTCGTGCCGTTTCTCTTGAATACGATCCGAAATATTGCCGGGTTTTATTGTGCAGCAGTGCAGGACATATAATCTCAGTCTTCTGAGATGAAATAAATCGAACCGCATATCGGCGGCAAGTCTTACAAGTTAAAGTGAAGTTAAAGTGAAGTTGACAATCTTGAATGACCCTTAGAAGAAGATTGTGCAATCAGAACGACATCAACGAAGAATATGACCGTCCCGTTATTCCGACGTGGTACGGTAATCAAATTTTGTCCAGATACATGTCTATATATATATATATATATATATATATATATATATATATATATACATATATATATAGACCAACTGCATCTTCCCACCTACCAGTATATCCATAAGCATTTCGTGGGATCAATATTGGCCCTATATATATATAATTTATATATATATATATATATATATATATATATATATATATATATATATATATATATATATATATATACCGTGCAGTATGAGAATTGAAGGAAAAATAACTAAGGGTCAGATGATGATTTTTGGGGAATTGAGGTTAGCAATGAATGAGTATAAACATGCATGAGATCCTATAAGAAAGACTTATAGGGTCGAACTCCTTCAATCCATCTGGCAATTCTCACCCTGCCTATATGTGAGTCCGGCAATGGGCTAAATCGATCATCTGTATGTAGCTTGGTCCATCTGCCTGGCTCAGGCAATTTGCAAAACTTGGCATATATCTGCATGATTTTGGTGAATCCGACAGTCTTCGTGACTTAGTCTCACTTAGACTCTTTATAGTCTTTAGTCTTCGTGACTTAGTCTCACTTAGACTCTCTAGTCTTTAGTCTTCGTGACTTAGACTCTTAGAGTCTCTAGTCTTTAGTCTTCGTGACTTAGACTCATGGGCACCTGCACATAGGGGCAAGTGGGGGCACTTGCCCGCAGCCCCCCCCCTGGAAAATTGAAACCTATGTTTTTTTAACTACTACTTTTGGGTTTTTAACAAATCTCTTTGCATTAATGCACCAATGATACGAATGATACAGACAATGAAAGGCAGAAATCCACATTTAGAGATCTCTATAGAAATAAACATGCTTTTATAACTTTCTGCCTTGCATGTTCAAGCTCTTTCTAAAAACTCTTACAATGACCATTGGCTTTCAACCTTCCTGTGGGCACCCATGCAAACGGCAGGCCTGTCGATTATGGCCTACTTAAGTGGAATCCAGCTGTAATGCAATTAATCACAACTCCAAAAAATTAAATACTATCGCAAAAATTTGAAAATCTCTCAAAGTACACTGAATTGACTGAAATTTCATCAGGGAGATCTGCTTATTCACCAGCATTGTAATTACATAAACCAAGTCCGCTGCCAGGCTCCATTTTGTCCATTTAACAAGCTGCCAGTACAGAATTCAGGGAGATCAAACTGTAGATAAACTTGGCTCTGGTTATCACGCCTCAGGATTTACACCCAAAACTGGCAAAGAGACTTGGACCTCTTTCTGACTACTCTTGGGAATAGGCTTCTGACTCGATGCAGAACATGTGAAATTGCTGGTGCCCTGCGATTGGCTTTCGAGTGGCGCTTTAGAAGCAGCTAAAGGAGCAATTGCCCCTTGCAAACGGACACCTTTTTCGTTCATTTAGTCATTCGTTCATTCTATGGAATTATATAGCGCACCTTTAGGAAACTACATTTTAACTAGATCTGCTATTTGATTTGTAACAAATTTCTAAGGAAACTATTCATATTAAAAATTATGCACAAAATGAAACTGAGAAATTTGCATAAGAAACCTCTTTGAAAAATACCCGTATTCCTAATTTCCATGCAGCATTGCATTTTCAATCTCTTGCTACTACAAAATTTAATCGTGACTATCGTAAAAATGTTGCCCCCCTGCGAAAATTTCTGCGGGCGCCCATGCTTAGACTCTTTGAGTCTTAGCCTATATTGACCCTATTTGGACTTGCTGCATGCGTGACTAAGTACGGTAATGTGCATGACTTGGCATATATCGTGTATACGAGGGTTTATGGTAATGGTGGCTCATATACACTCTGTCCCGAAGAGCGCACGATGCGGGATCGCTTCTCTGCATGTACCGTATTGTATTGTATACCCTCCAAAAAGGTCCATGCTCTCAACCTTCCATTCGACAGTCAGCATTGATAAACTGAGTAACAGGACGTGATGGGCGCCTTGCATGGCTGCCGTTCAGTCAAACTCGACTCCTGCAATAACTTGTGATCATCCTTTCATCCTGCGTTGTTGCGTCAGTTAGAAAAATATACGAAGATGATGATTATTATTATCTGCGTCATTTGCATCAGCTGCAGTTCGTCACTCCGTCTGTCAGCGCCTCGCATTACCTGCTTTCGATGCGAACATGAGGAATTGATGCCGTATAGTCAGTCGGCGCTCTGTCAAAAGTAAGCTTGCGTCACAGCACGTCAAGTAATTTAAGTGCATGGCGGTGTTGAAGAGGATAGCATTCGTCTGATTGCAACCGATGAAAGCTTTCATTTTTGTAACAGCAATACACGATGCGAAACAAGAGACATGAGGAAGAGACAGACAGGCAGGCAGACAGACAAACAAACAGACAAACAGACAGTGGCACAGACAGACACACAGACCGACAGACAGACAGACATACAAGAGATATGAGGAAGAGTCAGACAGACAGACAGACAGACAGACAGACAGACAGACAGACATAAAAAGCGAGGCAATATTACTGTCGCGACGTCTAGCAGAACATCAAAAGCTGCATAATGCTGTGATAAACGACTTGATCGCTTGCAGTCTTTTGCAGACGACACGCTTCGCTTCTCTCTACTTTCCGCTTCATCGGCTTTTCAAGAGCCATTGATTAATCATGAAATTGTAGATGCAATCTCAACTCTAAAGCCATAAGAAACTCACGCAACATGTATCAAAAGAATTATGAATTTTTCGGAGGATATTTTTCTGTTTGAAAGACTGCGTATGCATATAATTTATGCCTATATATTAACCGAGAATGTTTCGCCCATCCTCTGTAGTTAATTAATGATTAATGCTTGCAATATTACATCCACTATTTCACCATCATATGAAATAACGAATAATCCACAAATCGAGAAGTTTTGAATTAGAATTTCCGGCTTAATTTCGGTTGAGGCATCCTTAATTAGACTACATGCGAACAATGCTAAAGTAAACCCCAAATATTAATTCGAATGATTTAAGCCGACTTCCAACTCTGAACTCGACAATAATATAGTCTACTATAATGTCTGCACTTGAGATGCAGCATCATGTAGGCTTATAATAAGAACTACAATTTCATGGTAACTATATAAGACCAGCCAAAGAACAGTTCGTCGTTCGCGCTTGGTTCATGCGTGCTTTATTCGCTTGCATCAGATCATTAGCACACAGTAAAAGCCGAGACCAGTGTAACCATAAAACTGCCTGTTGAAAAAAGGCTCTCCAGCTACTCCGTACTGCATGAGTATTATAGGCTTACAGCGCATAGTGACTTTTCGTGCTTTATCAGCAGACAACGTAACAGAGTGTTGTGATTGCGTGCATAAGCGGTTTGACGCCACGATGGGTGGGGTGAAGGGCAGCTGCTCCAACCACTGCAACCAGGCTCACGCTGGGTCCTGGTGTCGTAGAAATTCATTGTGTGCTTAATGTGGATACCCTGCAGTGTGACCTGACATACTCTTCCATTTATAGTTGAATCAAGGGCTCCTAAATCTTTAGCGCAATGTATCTAGCTGTCTATGGTTGAATAGTCCATTAGTCTCGATCTATGCTCTGATGTTATCGGGCTTTGAAGAATGATCATCCAAAGCCAGCTACTAACTGTAGGGTCTCGACCCTCTCGGACATGCTGGAGTGCAACCAGGATCACTGAGCGATTGTTAATATACTCATTCGACGATGAAGAAAGCAGGAAATCTGTTAGACCACAATCATACACAGCAGTTAGCCGACGCAGGTGTTAAACTGACAGAGGAATTCGGTCTGGCCTGAGGCTGAGGAGGGAGGAGGATACCAAGTGGACGCTTTCTGCAGGCCGCACCGTGGCCCCTTCAGAAGGATCAGAGTCCCAATCTCGACCTATATGACGGGACATGTCTAATATTGTCTATGCATTATAAGTCTATAAAATAAAATACACATCTATATCTATAAGAAAGGAAGTACCTATATTTGTCAGTTATGCACGCTCACACTTTTGCAACTACTGACCTGAAACATTGCATATATAGGGTGTCTCGATAGGTCGAGAACGATTTTGAATGCAGAAAAATATATGTTATACACAACATAATGTGGAAAGTTTTATACTGGCGGATAGGTTGTTCAAAGGTTGGGGTTTTTTTTTCGAAAAAAAACCCCAAGAAAACCCAAGTTCAGCAAATCTTGGGTTTTCTTGGGTTTTTCGAACCTCCAACTTGTTTTCCCCCCCCATTTTTTAGAGTGTCTTCCGACACAAATCTTCCGAAAATGTTGACAATTTCCCGTCCGAAAAAAAAATGTAAAAAATTCCCCGAAAATGTCCAAAAAAGCCCGAAAATGTAAAAAAAACTTTTTTCGTAGAAAAAATCCAAGGAAAAACCCAAGTTCGTCTCAATAAAACCCCATATCCCAAGTGCGGATCGAAAAACCCAAGATCTTGTGAAAAACCCAAGGAGTTGCAACGCTGGTCATTGTCTAATCGGCGTATTCCCTATAGCAGGGGTTCTCAAACTTTATTTTTATTGTACCCCCAAGCAAAAATATAGAATGATGGCGTACCCCAGCAAAGTCAGATCAGAAAAATGCCATTGCGATGTCCTCTGGCAGTGACAACTAAAAGTCCATTTAATCATTGGTGACATCGTTTAGATAACGGCCCGCTATTCCGAGGGTCCACTATTCCGAAGGTCCACTATTCCGAATATCCGCTATATTTTGTTCGTTATCCTTGGTGGTTAGGGTTACAGTGGGTTAGGGTTAGGGTTGGGGTAAGGTGGATTAGGGTTGGGTGGGTTGGGATTAAGTTTAGGGTTATGGTTAGGGTTGGGGAGGGTTAGGGTTAGGTTTAGGGTTATGGTTATAAGGGTTGGGGTGAGTTAGGGTTAGGGTCATATATATAGTTAGGTTTAGGGTTAGGTTTAGGGTTAGGATTCGGAATAGTAGACCTTCGGAATAGTGGACCCTCGGAATAGTGGACACAAACTCATCGTTTATTAGAGTCTAGGCCTAAGCCCCTATAAAGGGAGCAAAATCTAGTTTTGAATCATATAATCTTATCAGCAATTTTAAAATGAAAAATTGTTCTATGACCCCTGCAAAAAAGAGGAAAGAGCCAACCTATAATGCTGTGCACAGGCTTGTTCAGATTAGCACAGATTTACAATATCTGGTTTAATATTTGTCAATTTCAAACGCAAATTTACCCCATGTTTGTTTTTGATGGCATAGTTTTATTTTGATGGCAAACAGTTTCACCCAGATATGACGTGCTGAAAGGAATCACACAATTTAAAGCTCGACCAGAAATTAATAATTTGGCCAATTCAACTCTCTGCTATTTTAGCTCTATAATATATTGTCTGAGATATTTTGGCTTTGGTACTTTCAACCATTTATACGTAAGGCCTATTTGTTTCAAAATTATAGTAATAGACCTAAACATAAATATGCTGCATGCATTGCATTGTATGTGAGTCTATTTATATGATGTGAAAGAAAGAAATGACGATGCTGTTATATGTTGCAACGTGAAAAATCACTGCTAATCAAAGAAAGATGGATAAAGTCCATAAACTCAAAGAAAATTTATATTTTTGGAATTTTTCGCGTACCCCTTACCGGCGCCTGGCGTACCCCTGGGGGTACGCGTACCACAGTTTGAGAACCCCTGGTCTACACAAATGCTTACGCTTCATTTGAAAAAAGAAAGCGACAGTTAGGCGTATACGCTGTTAGTTGTATATGATAATGTGGACAGACAGCAACAGAATTTTCCCTGCAAGAACTTTTGAGCCACCAGAATTTTTGCCCTGCATGCCAGAATTTTCCCCCGTCAAAACTTTTGCACTCCCATAATTTTACGGTCTTTACCCTGCCAGAATTTTGGCTCTGCCAGAACTTTTGCCCTGCCAGAAAATTGTCATGTAAGATTTTGTTCTCATCAACTTTTGCCCTGCCAGAATTTTGTCCTGCCAGAACTTTTGCCCTGCCCAACAGCGGACGGATGTGAACAGTAAGAAGCAATATGCCCGAACAAATTCTCCCATGGTAAAATTTCTGGCAGGGCAACGACCAGGGCAACAGCCAGGGCAAAGGCTTTTTTACCAGGGCATTTGCCCTGCCATGCCCTGGCGTAGCGCCGCCACTGCTATCAAGCTGCGCAAAAATGATCTGAACGTCATTTGCTTCCTTTGCTTCCATTCTGCATGACGCATATAATTAGCACCATGCCAGGGCTTTTTGGCGTGCAGTTCTACACAAAGTGTGCAGTTCTAAATGGATTTGAGCAGTTTTAGATGGACATTTGCAGCTGAAAAAATCGTAGAAAAGGGTCATTGTCATCCGATTGGGAGTAATTTACCATTGGGGGGATGAATAAATAGAAGTGGCTGTGCAGTTAAAAAAATCCGTTAAAACAGTCCTGCACCATGCGATGCGAAACACTATATTAATATTACGAAGATAGACCACAGTGCGTCAACTGCATGCATCCTGCCAGATCATGGTCTATCACTCTATCGATAGAGGAGAAACCAACTAGGGGTCATTGCATAATTACGTAACGCTCGAGGGTGGGTGGGTGGGGTAACTGAAAACGTTACGAAGCGTTACGTGGGTGGGTGGGTGGGTGGGTGGGTGGGTGGGGGAACCTGAGCGTTACGTAACGCCACGAAAAAATTTATTAATGAATATTAAATTACCATCGAATGGCACTTTAGACATGATGTGATCGAAGTTTAAACTTCGTGACTTTGATTTAAAACTTAACCAAAGTAAGTCTATATATCTGAATAAGATCCGGCAGTAGACACCAGTTGCATGCCAGGTCAATTCTGTTCTCCCGTTTGTGCAAACCTGAAACCGCTCTTCGAATTATTTGGATCTGTGATAGTTTTACCAACGGAACAACATGGTATGCCTAATTGCCCTTGGATTCCCGACATCGAAGAACCACTTTGAAGCATGTTTTACATAGAGGACACGATCTCAAACATTTAAAATTAATGCTCAACAAAATTCGGAAATATTTCTTTTAATAATTTAGGCTATCGAAGTGCCCAGACTAAGCAAATAATTAGTTTACCTTAATTTTGATTAATTGTTAATGAGCCATTTAGCCTAGTCGGTTAAACATTTTAGCAGTGTAATATTTTATTCTTGCGGTATAATTTAAGAAAATTACAGTTCACGCATGACTGTCGTTTATATGAATAAAACATTGTTTATAGTTTAAGCTTATTATAGTCTATATACTGTCAAATTAGCCTATAATTCATATTCAACAATAGACTTAAATCTCAACAGATTTTTTATAACAATCGTTACGTAACGCTAGGGAGGGTGGGTGGGTGGGTCAAGGGCAACGTTACGAAGCGTTACAAGGTGGGTCGAAAACGGTCATTTTCGGCGTTACGTAATTATGCAATGACCCCCTACCTTCTCAGCGATATAGAACATGGACTATATATCATTTAAAGAGCTGATGCTGCAGTGCAAATTAAGGATGCGCTATAGGTTAACGATAAACCCGTCATGCACTTCCCCAGTGCTGCTCTGCATATTATTCGATTTAACAACTGATTACCATTCACTGCATTTACATGTTCTGTGTAATTATTATTATGTCTTGCGTGTCGCATAATTTAATGTAATTGAATGGTACAGGTGTGTGTGTGCTATATAATTATGTCCTTCCGAAAGCAGCTTATGGCATTATCTATTAAATCTATTTCATTAGGCTTCTGTCATATTGCTCATGCTGCCTTTCTATATCATCAGACGGACAACAACCATCGAGAATTTACTGAACTATTATTATAAAAGAAAGGTAATATATCATATATATATATATCGATTGAAACATTATAATTAATTTATATGCTTTACATTTCTCAAATGCAACGATATTTTGATCAAAAATATACTTGAAAAGAATTAAGGGCTATATAGTTCTCCACTTTTGTCTGTTCAGAGTCACTCCTCAATATACACCGTGTCTAAAAAAAACTGTGCAGAATTGTTTTTGTCAGAACTTTGTCAAATTTTCACCAATCTTAATAACTTTTGGTAGGTAGACGGCAAAGTGGCTGAAATTTCATGTTATATATAAATTTTCCACCTCACCTGACTCATTTCACCGCACTACCTTGTTAAACACAAATGTACCAATTTTCATATAACGCATTGATTTTATTACCTGCAACAAATTATCTGACGGGCGAATTAGCACGTAGTAAAGTAAATTATGGCTTACTTAGCAGAGTGCTTTAGTAGCTACGACAGATCTGCTTAAAAGTTTTAGAATTGGTGCTCAAAATGTGCCCCGAATATACGGACACAAGCTCTTAGACGGGGACGCAACTGGCCTATAGCAGCATCAACGATCGACTGGTCAAAGCGCGCCCACTCGTCAAGCAGGAGCGTTTTGAGTTCGTCGACGTTGGCTATTCTGGACCGGTAAACCTTCTCCTGCAGCACACTCCATATGCTAATAGTCGACTGAGTTAAGATCCAGTGAATTCGGTGGCCACAGTGTTGGAGGGATGAAGTCGGGCGTCTCTCGCTCCAGGAAAGAGACAAGTGTCGCGCGCTTGATGCGTCGGGGCGCCATCCTGTTGAAATTACAATAAACTCGCCCTGGGATATCCGGCGTATGTCTGACGGTATCTTCTGGGCAAGAAGGTTGTCGTGATAGTAGGCCTATGCCCAATTCACTTTGACATCCGGCTCGATGTAATGGATTTCAGTGCAGCCAAGCTTCGAGACGTCGTTATATGAAAAATTGGCACATCTGTGTTTAACAAGGTAGTGCGGTGAAATGAGTCAGGTGAGGTGGAAAATTTATATATAACATAACATTTCAGCCACTTTGCCATCTACCTACCGAAAGTTTTTAAGATTGGTGGAAATTTGACGAAGTTCTGACAAAAAAATTCTGCACAGTTTTTTTTTGAGACACGGTGTATATATATATATATAATGCGATGCTATAAACACACACCAAATGGCTTTACATTCCATAAATACAGTAGATTCACAGATTTTTTTAGCATTTACTTGCATGGGGCAGTAAATAACTGCTGTATATAAATTGGGGATAATCTGCTGACTGCTGCCTCGCCGATAAGAAGACCATGCTCCTATGTTCCTGTGTCCCTATGTTCCATATATATATATATATATATATATATATATATATATATATATATACGCGGATTGGAAGCGACGGTTCCAGCCCTGCTTAGATTTAGGTCTAGGCTGAAGTGGCCTATAGTCTATTATTATACTTCAGACACAATGAACGCAGTAATCTCTGGCTGCGTAGCCGGAGAAAGGTCTCCCGTATATCCTGCTTAACCTATAGTCTACTGAGTGTTGTTATAGGTTGTTGCCGATAGCTCGAGTGCAGCTTTTCTTCTGGTGTGGCCGTAAACAAAAGCCGCACTCTCCAAGCAATGTCTAGTGGTCCAAATAGAAAAAAACCGTCAGACCTTACATTTGACCTAGTAGCATCTAAGATATCTACAGAAAGTCATGCTGAGCGCACTCGTCGTTTCTCATAGTAATCTTTCATCATGTCTCCGCCACTATAGCCTATAGGTCTAATGGCCGAGGACTAAATGTCAGTGGGCTGTCAGTGGGGTGTTGCGGATAACTCAATTAATGACGTGTTACATTGGGCTCTGACTGTATATATATATATATATATATATATAATATATATATAATATATATATATATATATATATATATACAGCAACTCAATTCCAATATATATGATCCAAAGTTCTGCTGGAAACGGGACATTTGTTTATGTGAACATCTGACATTGAAACAGTTTACGTAAACATCTGAGGTTGAAGTAGGCCTAGCCTATAGCGCATATAGGTTATTAGAAAGTGTCGTTAAACGTAACGGTATATATAGCTTAGGAGCTGTTGAAGCAAAAACCAGCAACACCCTCCACACAACAGACCCCGGGACAGAAACCACTAAACATAAACAATAAGGATAACAGCAACGGCGTGGCTATGCATAGGTATACCATAATCTCTTTCCCAAACATCCAATGTATCAAAGCTTTTCTTTTATCAAGCTCTATATGCCTATAATTATGGTTGCGCCGTACGTGTAGCCTACCCCATGGTCACCTTAACCAGAAACGTCTAGATACACCAGCAGCCCAGTTTAATCATAATGTTTTAGGTGTCTGACAGTCTGTGCCTCAACCAAAGATTCCGACCGAAGTGCCATAATTATGCTGACTTCTCGGCATGACCAAATAAAAACTCTCAGGAACTTAAGGTTTAATTTGGTAGGCTATAGGCCTACAGCGCCAGTCAATTGGCCTATGCATATTTTATGCATATTAAATGTGCACGCCGCTGAGAATTTTCGGAGGCACAGTCCTACATTTACACTATAATCTATATATCGACATCAATTTTAGCATTGGCCTTATTATAGCTAGGCCATAATTGACTTTTCTGTTTCTGAAGCAGGATACTGTGACGGTATGCCGAGTCCTAAATTCAATTTCTGCCCTTGGGCCTTTGCCCATCAACAGACAAAATATATTTGTCGGAATTCTTCAGTTTGGTTTCTGGGTCTCTTGGATTAGCCTAATTTATGAATTATCTTAGAATAAATTTCAAAATAGTAGCATATCAACTCAAGTAGACCTACAGACGGAAGTTAATTGAATCTTATCGAGGGGACTTAATTGTGTTATTTTTCTTAAGATCCACGGTACCTTCTTATACAAAACAACATCCGTCTATATATTATATGTGATCACACTCCGAGCTTTGTCTAAGGAAAATTTTAGAAATTCACGTGCGCAGGCTATATATAGCTTACTCGTTTTGACAAGTGCCTAATCTAAGGCCGCATTTTTTAGTGCATGCATGAGTTTTGGGTGTTTGAACACCCGCGAAATGAAACAATGCAGAAATGATGCATTTACTAATGCATTTACTTACACACAGTGTAAGAACTACCAGGTAGCCTAAGAGGGTTTTAATTGGGGGGGGAATTTTTTTGAAAACCCAAATTTCACGGGTGGCGTACCGGTGGAGGTCGGAGTGTGGTGGGGTGGGGAAAAAATTTCCCGAAAGCCCAAATTTCACAGGTGACGTACCGATGGAGGTCGGAGTGTGGTGGGGTGGAGTGGGTAGGTGGAGGAATCTGGGGTAGAGACTGGGAGGAAAAACTTCACGGGTGGCGTACCGGTGGAGGTCGGAGTTTGGTGGGATGTTGTGGGGTGGGTGGGGGTGGGGGCGGGCGTGGTGTGTGGTGTGGTGGGATTGTGGCCGGCAACGGGTCGAATCCTAAATTTCCTATAGGCAACGTAACTTATATAATATAATTATATATAATATTATATATATATATATTAGCTACTCATTATTCAGTAGCTGCACACTGCACAGCTGGAAATAAAATTACTGAAACCGTGAAATAACGATCGTCGCACATGTGGCGCCATCTGAAATGCAAGCATCCAATCCTCAACCGTTTATATTATATCAGACCTACACGGAAGGAGATAACGAATAAGTCGCACCAAGTAGCACAAGATTTACACAGTGAAACTATTATTCTGAGAGGCAGACAGCAGTTTCAGCACATGCAGGACGCTGACCTAAGTAAAGTGTTGATAGGTAGATCTAACTTGCTTGTTTACACGCCATCGCAGTTTCGAGTCAGACGCGTAGAGTAGGCTAGGCTATGGAGCACTTATAGGCCCTAGAGAGCAACTAAAGAGCGCTTGGTTCCGCCTACCACCTGTGGTCTTCGAGCGTAAACCAGATGTTCGACGGCGCTGATCGAGATTACCCGGCCTATACTTTCATATAATATATCATTACTTTCATATATATAAATATATATATATATATATATTAGGGTGGCCCACAATTAAAAAGTTTGGAAATTCAATTCTCCACAAGGCTGCTCTTGTTCCATATGCTATTAGTGACTTATTTGCCAAGTTTTAACAAAATTGAACAATGTTTACTGGTACCAATTTTCTGCAACATTTTAATTAGGCATCGAAAAAAATCGCTTTTCGACAGTACTACTCCAAGGAGCCATGCAATTATCATCACAAATGTGTCTATTAAATCAGTCTATTAAAGCTATTAGGGCAATGTAGAATCAATTACAGTCTTACAGAAATTGAAATATGAAATATAACATGAAGCATTGTAGATGTTCTCAATCGTTCTTAAAAATTTAGATTTAACCTTGATAGGCAGACTTTGGCTAATTCTTGACTCTGAGTAATAAGAAGATCAAACAGTTTTAAAGCGATCTTCTTGTGATATACACCTCCATTAGAATGTGGCGTATGGTCGAAGGATTTCCTGTCCAGGCATTTCATGATACCCCCAAACTAGACCTATGTCACAACACATGCCTCCTGGATAATGGCCAACATGGGATAAAACTCATTTTCCCCCCATTTTGTGGTATGAAATTGTAAATAATTACCGGCAATTTTTAATGAAAGAAACAGGTCATCAAATTTTAAAGTAGCCTACGGAATTTACTTTGATGTTTGAAAATTTCTACCCGAAAGACTTAAAAAAAGTTGTAAACAATTTAGTTTTAAAAGATATTTAGATATTTTTAGCAAAGATAATAGACTATAAGGTCTTTGTTTTTAGTGGTTATTGTTTTAATAATTAAACGACTTTTCCTAAAGTTTGCAATATTCCCAGCATCAATAGTCAAACTTGGCATATTAAAGGCTAGCATGGCTGTATGGCAATGAGGTAGGCCTGTGATTTAAACAAGCCTGATTGTCATCTAGCCTATTATGCAGGCTGTTTATCTTTTTTTAATTAAACTCAATTCTGAACATGGTTACTAAAGAATTTTGCATTCCAATAATTATGCAAACTTTAGATGCATTTTTCTCAGATTTAAAATTTGAACAGCTGAATCATATTTTGACTCAACCTAGAGATAGAAAAATGATAGTGCAATAAAGTTTGTCATTTTAAAGCAGAGACTTACTTTAAAACTGTGTAAGACACAAAAATTTGCACAAAAATCAATTTAAGCTTGGTTTGAGTCAGATGGTAATTACTACCATGCAGTGCTTCATCTAGATCCTGAGGAACTTTTTTTAAGTCTTTCGGGTAGAAATTTTCAAACATCAAAGTAAATTCCGTAGGCTACTTTAAAATTTGATGACCTGTTTCTTTCATTAAAAATTGCCACTAACATGATCAATTTCATACTTTTAAAGGTGATGACCTCTTTCGCACATCAATGCTCCGCTGCCAGGAAATGTTTCATTTCAAAACAATAAAGTGTCAACAAGACCTGTCAAATCTTTCAGGAGGGATGGAAATGTTACATATATAGTTTTTCTTGGGGTCAACATTACGTGGGCCATATGTCCATGTAAACAACAGCTCTAGATTTTCTCTGTAGGAATGTCATTCGGAGATGCTTCAAAGATTAAAAACTGATTACCTATGTAGCACCCATTATTACTTTCATGACCTAACCAATTGTTAGTCCATTATCTTAATGAAATATTAAATTCTTCAGTATTCCGCCCATGTTTTGTGACTGTCTAGAAAGAATGATCTTTAGCAGCCATAAGAGCCAACAATATTGGGAGCTTCTGGATGATGCCATGGGTAGCTACAGCTTCTGTCATATAGTATGAGCCATTATTACACAGAGTCAAAAGACCAGCATTAATCTTATATCATATGCAAGAAGTTCTTAACAAATTACTGCAAAATACTTGATTTTTATAAATCAGCAGTATACAGAGCATGTAGAAGTGAACAATCCAATTATATTTGAAGCAAATTGGGAGCAAAAAACCTTTTGTTTATTAGCTGACAGGAAAATTTTTGAAATTGCCTCCAATTCAGCAACTGTTTTCTAACACAAAGAACTTGAAACAAGCTTATATTTGTGTATAATCTTATAATTCTTTATTTATTTAAATACAGTTGACATCTTGATTATGATTTAGAAAGATAGTAACTTGGAGTACATGAATGCTGCTGTCAATTTATAATGTAGCTGCTAAAATTTCGTATTCACATTTTACGTGAGTCCTATATAAAAGTTCTCGAAAATTGGTACCTCTAAACATGCTCAGATCTCTTCAATTTTTTCAACACAGAGTCTTCTAGTCAAGTGGAACAAGGGCAGCCTTGTGGAGCAGCATATTTTGAAAAAAATAGTTTTCCCATGTAAGTTTGGGCCACACTAATATATATATATATATATATATATATATATATATATATATATCACTACTTTCATGTATATATGTCATAACCATAAACCACAAATTTTAAATTCTATATTTGAGGCTCTTACAACAGTGAGCTGAACTCCTTAGAGTAGGCTATACTTACAAAATTATAGCTGTTATATAATTATAGGCCTATATATAGATCTATATATATAATGTGAAACTTTCCAAATATGTCATGGGCTGTGTTGCACTTCATGAACGAAATTAATATTCAAGAGCGATGCTTTCATGCAGAAGAACTGTTTTTAAGCAACAATGCCGTTCGTCTGACAATGAGTTCATCAGATCCCCATTGTGTTTTTTTCGCAGACACCATTAGTGATTGAGTTTTTACTGCTTTCATATTCGCTTTGCTCTTTGCTTCCAACGTTTTGATGAATAAAAGATTAGTGATTAGAACGGAGATGATGATGATGATGATGCATTGGATGAAATCAGAGAAGTCAATGAGCTTCGTTAGATTACAGATGTGATATGATACCTAATACATGAGTCTGAAGCCAATGACAACGGAGATGAAAACCTCTATCATTTCGATACCATGACAACAGAAAGCACCACCACGTCTCAGTGCTCAGATCACATATCCATGAACAGCGTGTGTGTGCATGTGTGTGTGTGTGCATGTGTGTGCTCATCCTTAACATTGCACTACAGTGCACTTGATGTATATGCGTTAGCTGTCGTCTTTTTCGTATGCCTATACCGTCGTATATTTTGCTTCGTCTATCTCTTTGAATGTCTCATTGAGCAATGAGCATGCTTCTGGTTTCGTTATAATGTGCCTCGATGCACATTATATTATGCTGGAAAGGAGCATTAGTAATTTGATATAATGCAGTATATTTTGCTCCACTCTCTCTCGGTTTGATCGATCAACCAAATGCATCGCGTAGACGGAAATGTTCGCCATCCGTTCCATCCTCATTCCCTTGAAGGTCAGACTGGTCAGTCCATTTCCTCCATCTTGCCACCATGCAGTCCTCCATCTCATCCATAGAATCCATTCACGCTCTGTAGGATTCAATCAATTTCCTGCATCCCATCAACCCACCCACCCATTCCACCCATCAACCCATCCATCCATCCCCGCACAATGCATCTGCTGGAGCCTTATCTCTGCAGAACGTCTGGTGCTGCCCTTGAGTGACGTCCTCTGTTGCAGCAGCGGCAGCAGCAGCAGCAGCAGATACCCAGAATTATCTCATGGATGTCAGGCTTGCCTTTCCACTTCAGTGCTGCTTCAGCTGCCACAGCTGCTTCAGCTGCTGCTCTGCCATTGGCTGGCGCTGCTGCAGCTGCAGACATAATAGACTTCCGCCGATGGACAACGCGCAGTAAACGCGAAAGCACCTATAGGTTTCAAAAAAATTGCCCCGTAATATAACACTCCCGCCAACACACACGCATGCACGCACGCACACATCCACACGCAGACCACGGCAGGCTGCAGCTGCGCATGACAGGCATTGACAGCACGATGCTTGATATGGCTAATCGAAGCAAATTACGATGACGGAAATGATTTTCAGATCAGATTGCAGCGAAGATTTAGAAGCAATGATTTTGGTCGATGATTTTGTGTTGATGACGAGAGAGAGAGAGAGAGAGAGAGAGAGAGAGAGAGAGAGAGAGAGAGAGAGAGAGAGAGAGAGAGGGAGAGACAGACAGGCAGACAGACAGAGACAGAGACAGAGAGAAACAGAGAAACAGAGAAACAGAGAAACAGAGATGGGAGGATAAGATTATGGCGCCTCTGAGTTGTTTCTATGAAGAGGCGTAGGCTATATAAACACTTGAATGAATGAATGAATATTATGGCGCCGTGCACATGGCCGGTGTTCTTCAGAACTTCATCGTGGGGGAGGAACGCATCAAACGACGGCCAAATATATAAATAATAGGTCTACATGACGAGAATGAGATCCTGTTTAGTTGTCAGACAATAATTTTGTGATTGTGCAATTTGTGCTACGGTTCATCTGTCCACGTGAATAATTAACGATGGAGTCTTCAGTGGATGTCAAGCTGTAAGCGTACGTATATCCATTGTCCACATAATGCTGCACATAACATACCCGACGTGAATGTAAAATGCTGGTGCACGTTTTCAGTATAGATCCCAGTCACCCAGTGTGAGAATTGTGGAAAATAACGGTGGGGTGGGTTGAACTATGATCCAATTGGAATTGGGGTCTGGAAACAGACTTTACTATGGGACTCTAAGAAAGACTGGAGGTTGAAACCCGCCCTTCGCAATTCTCATCCTAGTAGAGTCCAACATTATCGTAAAATATCCACTTCTAAAAATATTTTTAATGCTTCAGTCTCTAGTCCCAAGGTGCTCATTTCTAGACTGGCATCATATCTAATCATCGGAACAGCTAGTATACTTTTTCTAATTGAACTTAGTCGGCAGCTGAGAAAACCAAAAGAATATTGGAATTAAACATGCCATGGCCCATGGGCCTCGTCTCATTGCTTATTCTTAGCCTATGTATATCGAAATAATCTGCATGCAGGAACATCCACGTTTATAAATAGGCCTATACAGGTCTAATTACAGGGGCGCCCGCAGGCGTACGCACTTACGCAAGTGCGTACAGCAGCGGTGCCCGCAGACGTACGCACATAGGTAAGTGCGTACAGCGCGATGACCCAAAAGGTATATTTTTGGGGAAAATTTTTGGCTGATGACTAAAAAAAAAAGGTCATCAGTTTTTTCGGCGGATAGAAAAGGTATGTTTTGGGGAAATTCTAGGTTGATCAGTTTTTTCGGCGGCCTAACGAAAATTTTTCCCTGTTCGCCCCTCCATCGAAAATTTCTGTGCGTACAAGAAAAAAATCCTGCGGGCGCCGCTGTCTAATTATATGCATAATTATGTATGTCTATAATATATATATGTATATATATTTAATTACGGTGGTGTCTTGACACCACGGCACACCGCCCACTCGAAATGTGTTGGTTTTTTCACTTTTTTGCACTTCTGGAATGGACTGTTTGCCTCTTAGCACTTTAACAGAAACAACTGCGATTTCAAAAACTGTCGTATAAACTGCGGAACCTTCTGCTCAAAGCAAAGACGGCACAAATCTCCCACATGCTGAAGTAGACATAGGCCTATATACGTACAGGTCTAGCAGTGCAAAATTTCTTTCTGCGTATATGCCCATGTCACATTGCCTATACTAAATTACCCATGAGACAGAAGGAGCCAGTGTCGACTCGAAGCAGAGCAATGTCCATTTGTTTTGTTACAAGTAGATCAAAGGACCCGACTGTTGATGAGAGCAGAACGTGTGTCATCATTAGAAATCGAAATTACATTGCTTCCGATAATATCATACACTGCAGGTCGTTGATGAATGCAGCGCATGTCGCTTTTGCACTCTTGCTAATTAATGTCAAATGTTTTCCAGAAAGGGGCTCATCCAGCCTCAGCGGGTCCATATGAATATGTGGATTGGTCCTTCGCTTCGGCATCAATCACTTTAAGATTTTTTGTTTGTAGGCTACTGACTGCTGTTATATTGTGATTTTATGGAGTCGATGCCGATGCTATACTTCCTGTTCAGACTATAATTTTCCTATTACTCGAATAGTTCAGCTGTTTCTCCCTATGATCTCTCGGCTGCTGTGAGAAGTACTTCAAATCAATATCGTCAACACTGTTTGAACTCTGTGGCATGTTTGCTTGTCTTTGACTGTTTGTATGATGATATGAGAACCAATCACCACATGGGGCATCTCTTCTGCTGAAGAACAGACAAGTGAACGGTGGCATGAGAGAAGGAGGAAGAGGAGGAGGAGGAGGATGAAGAGGAGGATGCTGCTGCTGCACAATGCACATAAATTGATGTTGGTGAGAATGACCTTCATTGAACGCACTAGTGAGGGAATCAAAGTCCCGACCAGACTGATATGAACTTTCCCGTCTTTGAAAAACTCACATTGCACAACATTATTATTATTTTTTTATATTATTATTATTATTTTTATTATTATTATTATTATTATTATTATTATTATTATTATAATTATTATTATTATTATTACCACAGAGGCACAGAACAATGATAATAACATTACCAAATCGCCGATCAGATATGCATATGGTACAATAAATCCATGCTCGAATATTCAGCTCTCGCCTCTCGAATCCATGATTTTTGCAATACACCACTTGTGGATATAATATGCCAACACTCAATGCATAATATAGACCTAAGTGCATATAATTATATATATAATTATATATATAGCGCACCTTAAATCATCATAAGATTAATGCTGTGAGGAACGCAACACGCGATATATAGACAATAATTTTACATTGACAAAAATGATAACTTCTGAAGAAGTTGGGAGCAACTGAGCGCAGCAGCTGAGCACAGCAGCTGAGCGCAGCAGCTGAGCGCAGCAGCTGAGTGCAGCAGCTGAGCGCAGCAGCTGAGCGCAGCAGCTGAGTGCAGCAGCTGAGCGCAGCAGCTGAGCGCAGCAGCTGAGTGCAGCAGCTGAGCGCAGCAGCTGAGCGCAGCAGCTGAGCGCAGCAGCTGAGCGCAGCAGCTGAGCGCAGCAGCTGAGCGCAGCAGCTGAGCGCAGCAGCTGAGTGCAGCAGCTGAGCGCAGCAGCTGAGCGCAGCAGCTGAGTGCAGCAGCTGAGCGCAGCAGCTGAGCGCAGCAGCTGAGCGCAGCAGCTGAGTGCAGCACGCAGCTGACCGTAGCAGTTGAGAATAGCAGAGCACCTTGCACCGAAGTTCAGATGAACCCCACTGGCAGACAAAGCAACGATACTTGATAGGATACTTATTTAGATGAGAAGCAACCGAATCCAAGACAGCTAGCTAGATAGGCCTACATTGAGGTCAAACACATAAAGTGCTATATGTAACGTATTCATAACCGTAAGCGCAGACTCCAGATTTCTAGTTTCTGCGGCGATGTCCAAGCATACCTGCACTCAGTGTACTGCCTATAGTATGTATGTATGTATGTATGTATGTATGTATGTATGTATGTATGTATGTATGTATGTATGTATGTATGTATGTATGTATGTATGTATGTATGTATGCATGTGTGTTTGTATGTATGTATGTATGTATGTATGCATGTGTGTTTGTATGTATGTATTTATGTATGTATGTATGTATGTATGTATGTATGTACATGTTTGTCCTACGTATACTGTACATTTGTGATCACATATGCGCAGGGTAAAGTTCAACGATGGTGGATGGCAAGAAACTACTTGTAAGCTTTACTTCGGCTCCAAACCTGCAGAAATCCATGCATATATAGGCCTACACCAACGATCTCTCTGCCCTAAACGTTACGTAACGTAACGGACGGATGCAAGCCCATGGCTACCGCAACTTTATTTCATTATTATTACTATTAGCTTTATTATTACTTCTGTGTTTTATTTTACATCTCAGACCTGTAACTTGGTGCGTTCTGTCACCCTGATTGTCTTACTTTGAAATTAAACGATTAATTATACTACTACTACGTAATAGCGTTTGGCTGTATGACTAACCATGCAGTAGCGTAAACGCATTTTTGTGAAAAGTGAAATCTGACGCAATAATTTATTATATCCGTTTTTCTTCTCTTTCTTCCGAAAAATACGAGTATCCTATGCGATCGGAATGTTTGGTAATGCCCTTCATGTGCCCTTCCACTTCCACGTCCAACGCATATGTCATAATTATAGAGCAATATTTAATATTATGGACTTCGGTTCCGGATGAAACGTTGCATAGAGCAGGTTGCATGGTTGATAGATTTCCTATCTAAGTCGATCTCTTCCCTCGTACATCAGACTCAATGTTCAATCGAGTTCCTCGATCTCCTCTTGGGAAATCAAGGGTTTAGGAGGATGAAGGAGCGCCTGACAAAAATTATGAAATAAATAAATATGTTGTGTAGCCTACTGTGCACTGCATGTCTGTGTGCCGTCTGTACTATATATCACTCTTTCAGGGAGGGGTTTTCTGTTTTCCGTAAAACTGAACTTGCACGTGTCTGAAGTCTATAAGGACATGGGAATATTCAGTAGTCTAATGAAGCTGAGTTCGTTGTTCAGCAAACACCGACATTATACAGGTTACGCATTTATGCGTCTTATAGAAACAGAGAGTTGGATAGACATGCAGAAAACCAAGCACGTAGATAGAGCATAAAATTATATAGCCTACACTGAAAGACGCATAGACAGACAAAACAAACAGAGAAACAGACAGGCCTGAAACAAAAATGATGCTGACAGATATGTCTACATGTAGCCTATAGTCTAAGTTAGGCGCGTGTGTGTATGTGCGTGTGTGCAGGGGTGCGTTTGCATTTGTGGTGTTTGAACCGTGTTTCAGTCTGTAGGCCTATAATATCGGAGGCCTACATGTATATGTATATATATATATATATATATATATATATATATATATATATATAGTCGCTATAAGCTGCTTTTGTTTCTCTCCAGACATTCCATGCAGGTCAAAAATGCAACGCCGTAAAGCATGATACAGATGATCACTGTGGAGAAAAATCCTCGTTCGAATGTGCAGCAGATGTTTAGCGCACTGATTGGCCGTAGGGCCTACATACAAATCGCTGCAACCACCACAGGTAGCCTATCATATCTCTGCGATGCGAAGTTTTTTAAAGGATGTATACAGGGTGTATGTATACAATTTATGAGCTTCGAATATATAGCTTTGCCCTGTGTATCGACACGCAAAGTATGCATAAAAGACATAAAACATATTGTATATATATATATCTGCATGAATGCATGCATGTACCACGGACCATGGAGCATTAGGGTGATTGAGAAAAAATTATTTTTGAAATTTAATGAGCATAGTTGCTAATTTTGTTCCTTTTGGGTACAGATTAAATTATCTACAAGAAATTTCGAAATAAAATGCATTTTAGGTTATGCTCAATGAGCACAAAGCTTACATATAGTTGTATTCAAAGTTACAAATTGAGATAATGGCCATGTGATATAGCATACGCTAAATAAAGTTGAATGATACAAATAATTGAGTTTTTAGTAACTCAAAGTGGAGATAAGAACTCAGATATTCATTCACTATCACAAATTAACTTAGAAAAGTCCACAATTCAACAGGAATCCTATGCTGCTTGATCGACTTGTAGTCTTGTACAACAACAAGTCATTCACTCACATGCCACCGGACCAGCTATTCATGGTCTCACGTTTACACATGTAGATCTTGAAAATACATGAAATTCAGTGGAGATTCCTCTCCGGGAGTCTGTCTGTCAATTGAAATTGATTTCTGATACTACAAGTCCTGAAACAATAGGTGACTTTTGTCCTTCATGCAACCAGATGCACCTTTGGCCTGAAATGACAAACTCCATCACCAGCTGTCTCTTCTTAAATCAGTAGGCACAATTCCGTCACATTCTTCTCTTGCTGACAATTGATGGTATGCGATGATCAGTTGAAAATGATATAGAGCTTTCGTCTGCATTTTAACAATTCACTTAAATTGCAGTGGGAACTGCCAAGATAGTGAACTTCCTGTCTGACAAATTTATGTGATCCAATGCAGATCCTGCTTTGAAGAACGAATGGTTTATCGCTGCTGTATCTTCCTGTTAACCTTCAGGAAGAGTAGATTATTCAAATGTTTTTGTAGTACATTGAGATCTTGGCATCTTTAATCATAATTATCAGTGTTCTCCATCGTCATCGTCTTTGTCACTATCCTCTTCGTCATCATTCAAGTCACTGCTCTTGTAGTCTCTAGTTGCCTGGTTACTCGAACAAGATCTTTTAGCTAATTTTATTATCATTTTTATCTTATACCTGGCTTTTATTTTCTCATCTTTTGCTCTGGAACTCTCACATGACTCCTCATTGACAACAGTCATGATCATTTTTCATGATTCTTGATGATCTGCTAAAAAACTGCTTATAGCCTACTTATCAATTTTGATAATTTTCTCACCTTACTTAATGCAATATCAAAAACGAGATGTACTTTCAACAAATACTTCTCACTTTTTTGTGACTCAGAGTCGTTGCTTCTGTTATCTTTATCTCTAAACTCTTTCCTATGACATTTTATAGGCTGAACTGCTTTATGGATTCGTGCCTTATTGCAAATTCAGATTGACTTGATTTTCAAGCTCTTTTACACAGCCTTCTTCAAAATTGCAATGATGAAAAAGTAGAAAGGTCCGTAGTGTGTGGCCTCTTGTAGGGAATACATTAATATAGGAAGGGTAACTTCTGGTTTTCCAATCAGCCAAAGTTCTGTTTTCAACCTTGTTGCAGTAGTGAAAAAGACTCTTCCACTTAAAATTCAGAAAAATGTTATTTTCACAAAAAACACTCATGGAATGAAAATTTTAAAAACTTAATTTAAGAATAGTGTATAAAAATGCATTTAGCTATCTTTCTCTCACTGCCAAGAACAATGAACATAGACAGCTAAAAATATGCAGTTGCACTTTTCATAGACATACCGGTATGGAAACATATTCCTGTTTTATAACAATGATGTTGCAGCTCAAAATATATATAAAAATTCAGTAGGTTTCTTTATAATAAACAACAAAGCAAGACTTGACTGTTTATGTATGGCCTTTGACTATGCACATAATTCTTACTTTCAGGATTGTAGCTTTATCTAATAAGAATTGCTGTATTGCAGGTCTTGTCAATGGCATGTGCATTGCTTTCTTCATGTATGTCCCATGTAATATTTCAGGGGCACTGAGCACTCAGTAAACATTAATATATTACAGTGAAATTTGGTAGCAGTGTTCAATAGGATCAAAGGAACAAAATTATCTACTATGTCAGCCAAAAATAGAAAATAATTTTTTCCCCATTGTGACGTGAATCACCC
The DNA here is from genome assembly GCA_949752735.1 of Lumbricus terrestris. NCBI lineage: Eukaryota > Metazoa > Annelida > Clitellata > Crassiclitellata > Lumbricidae > Lumbricus > Lumbricus terrestris. The sequence goes on along the minus strand of OX457036.1, from coordinate 71,532,345 downwards.
TAATGGAGCATGCAATGCCATGCAATGCAATCAACAGAACTGTCCAAGGGTTGAAGACTTAAGGATATATCAGACTAAACCGATGATAGGCGGTGGTGATGATGATGTTGAGATGGTGGTAGTGATGATGATGTTGAGATGGCTGTGATGATGATGATGATGATGATGATGATGATGATGGTGATGATGATTGATGATGATGATGATGATGATGATGATGATGATGATGATGATGATGATGATGATGATGATGATGATGATGATGATGGTGGTGATGATGATGGTGATGATGATGACCGGCTGTAGGCCTATATTTCTGTACACATGTAGGCCTACATGGCCCGGCAAACAGACGGAAGAACTTAAAATGAGCTCTTAATTAAGATTAGATATGAATTCAAATAACTACAGTAGGCTTTTTAATAATAGTTTTTATAAGTTTTGGTTGGTTTGACATTATGGCAGCTGTCATGTTTGGTTTGTCTTCTTCACCTTCGAGAGTCTTTCGACTGTTTCCAAAGAAAGACTAATAATTATTATACACCGGTCGCGTTTATGAATACTCTGTAGAAAGTCCAGATCAGAGTGAATCTGAAGATTAATCGATCGAACTTGAAGTTACTGTAACCTCATTTGAGTGGAACTTTTTTCCCAAATGGTTACGAATTCAGTCACACCCTTGACAGCTGCTAATCGCGGCAGCTGACCGACCACGCGACACAGTGACCGATCGAAAGAGGTCAAAGGTTAACAATGCCGACCAATAGGAATAGCGCATTTCTTCGATTAAAAGCATTGGTCTGCCCGCCATCTGGCTGCACTCTGCCAGTGCCAGTTCCAGGTCTGGGTAAAAGAGGAGGGCGACACTAATGCGGCAAGCGTGCCATCTGGCAATCATCAGCTTCAAACCACGAACTTGAAACTGGCGCTTTTCACACAATAAACTGAACGCAGTGTACAATAGGAATTTATGAATCAAAAGAATCATTACCTACCGGCCTCTTTCCCGCTGCAGTGGAAGACCGACTTGTGCCGTTGTCCAGAGGGTATTATTAGATCCGGGGTGACATCAGTGAGGTCAGTGCCCCACTGGTCGCTTCCAGCCACGAAGTCTTCCGCCTCCCTCCCTCCTCCTTCCCTCTCCCTCCCTCTCTCTCTCTCTTCCCTCTCTTCTTCCTGTTCAATAGTTGGCGCCGCCTGCACGCAATTGAAGGACAGGATGCCGATGAAGCCACGGCTGCTGCTGCTGCTGCGGCTGTGGCTTTGCCTACGATCAGAGAATATTGGGCGATGATGCCGGCACTACTAACGCCGTTGCTCCTGCTGCTGCTGCAGCTGGTGCGTATGGAGAGAGCATTGCTGCCATCAGTGGTTGCGGAGGAAGAGGTGGTGGAGGAGGAGGATTATTCGGAAGGCATCGGCCTTCGATAAATCGATAAAGAAACGAACCCCTCTGCCTCCTCCCGATCCCACTATTTTTATTGTCTCCCACTTCTCTCTTTATCACCAGCCACCCAACCACTCCCCCCCATTCGTACGTAGTTTATGTTTACCGATGATTAGTCATAAAGACGTTGGTGATTATTACGTTGCGCTGCTCTTTATCGAGGTTTAACACTGGCACCAATTATTGTCTCTTGCGGCTAAATTAATTTACTTAGTGGTGAGCTATGACGACCACGACCACCACCACAGATATCTACACAGCAAAGCATGAAGGGTATAAATATTTCCATAAAAAATATAGTCACAACTTACAATGTTCAGTCATTTTCAACATCCTCTCTTCTTGAGCAATTCTGAATAGCAGTCTTAAGAGACGCTATATATACAATCTCTGTAATAATTTGATTTATAAATTATTTTTACATGCGTGCTCAAGCTCTTTTGTCTTCGAGGAGCACACCAATATGAAGAAAATCAATCGTTAAACTTCGGTTTAATTCTCAACACAAGAAGAACGAATGACACAATTATTATTAATGGCAGAATTCAGCTGTCGAATTTTCCCCAGCCTCAATCTCACCGTCCTTTCTTTCACAGAACAGAAAACAATGATGGGTTGGTTCCGGATAATTAGGCAGCTGCAAAATCCACCAACGTCTACCAACTCATAATTATAGGCAGGTGCAAATTCACATGGAACAGGTGGTGCCATCTATCGTCTCTCTCTTTTCAAGGTCTGCATATATGACACACACACATACACACGCGCGCACGCACGCACACGCGCTCGCACTCACACGCATGTAAGCGTTGATGATGTAAGGACCCTGAGCTAGTCCTTCGCTCGAAATTCAACGCTAATGCGCTTCGGCGTGAAACTTTGATTCAGTGTCCGTGCTGTAATTGAGAGTGCCTCGGAGTATAAATATTGAAGGGGAGCTGTAAAAAGTGTTCACACACACATACATGTATATATGGAGGCCCATCTGGAACAACCTCCTTCAGAGCTGAGCATAGACTATATATCACCTATGAATAAAATTCAAGTCTTTTTTCTTAGCCATGGCAGGGCTGGAGATGACCTGTCCTGAATAGCCTTCTTGAAAGAGCACTATGTAAATCCATAGAATAAATTAATATATATATATAATATATTATATATATATATATACTGTATGTAATGGTGACAGTGTTTTATATTTGTCTTACATAGGCGTGTACAATATAGGAACTGTTGCAGATCCTAGTGTAGATTTCATATCCTGCAATTTTATAACTCGGTGGATCTTAACCTTCGAAAGCAAACACACACAGATCATATAAGAATCGAAATTAATCATAGCGTAATAAGGAAGGAAACATTGATTGGCACTATCATCGCAAACCGATCATTTCACCCGACCCACAACATACTTTGTTAATTGTGCAGATGACAACAGACTGCAAGGTCTGGTTGGGTATTTCCAATTGACCCATGGGGGGTGATCTCTGACGTCATGTAGTCATCACTGGCATAAATCATTGCTGCTAAATGTCATTGCATGAAGGAATTCAGTGTAGGATATAAGCACACACACACCCACACACACACACCCAGGGCAATTGTCACAGACATTTGCTCCATGGCATCTATTGAAACCCTTGTGTACAATGCCATAGAGAGGACAGTAAAGCTTTTAATTAAACATAGGTTACACAAGTCAGTCATTGTATTTCCAAATAAAAAATCTATCAGTGCTCAGCAGCAGGAAGTCTCTCTTACTAAACACTAGTTTACCAAGTGCTTGCAAGTAGGAAGTTGCTTGGTTGGCCCTAGGGTACAGTCTAAATGGAGCATGACTGTCAGTGGCCCATCCATAGGAATATCAGCCAGCATAGCGAAGAAGAGATGGACAGACAGCACACACTATACAGTTATGTAAATTGTATATAAGCATTTATACAGTTATGTACGGTATATGTCGATTGCAGATGCTAAAAAATCCTATCAACCAATGATAGGATAGGTCACACAGCACAGCAGATAACACAACTCGGTGTTCAAATGTTGAGGTCAGGTAAAGGTCATCGTCTGCTAAAATTGTGGGACGTGGTGGTGTAGCAGTATGTTCTGTGCATTGTAACTGAAAAGTTGCACGGTCGAATCTACCTCAAGCTATTGCATAGCAACCTTGGACAAGCTGCTCACCCATAATTTTGAGGAAGGTAACAGTAGGCTATCACTCATCTCATCCCCCACCCCATTCCCCAGACATCGCAGAACATTCTGTCAATTTCCAGCACATCTAGCACCTGATTTAACTGTTTGGCGACAGTTGAAACAAGATTACATGAACAACACTGTTTGTCCAGATAAAAAAACACAATTGCCAGATTACATGCCAAGTTTACCACCACAGTCACCACTTAATCATATAACCAGAAATATGGGTGCCACCTCCCATGGGGAAATACGCACAGCTGATGAAGTGCAGTAATCTCAGTTAGATTTGTGATTTTGAGCATCTGTTGTGTAAATCAAATCGTGTGTTGCAAGTTGCCACATCCTTTTTTTTTAAACGTGAGTTTTAAAGGAAAAGCTTTGCAACACAAAATGCAAAATCAGGCACTGAAATATTGAAAATCAAAATCAACAGTTCAGCGAAAACAATTTATTAAATGAATACATACAAAACAATACATTACAGTAAAGCAATCTTAGAAATACACTGTGTCAAGAATCATCACCTCAACATAGTTCCTCGTGGCATGATATATTCATTCTTTGACTTAGTGCATTGTCCTAAAAGATAATTGCAGCGCAGTGACGCTACAGAACAACTACAAAGTGACCATAATGCAACAAACGCTACAAAATCTTCAACCCTGCATAAAAATTTACCACTAGACACATTAATAAATTATCCTTTTGATGAGATAGAATTTTAGATAAAACGTTTAAACAAACATTTTAGCCAAAGCACCAACGACGTAAACCATCCCGATCAATTTTTCAACAACATAATACAAAATGAAAAAGAAGTGAACTGCAAGACAGCTATGCTCAAGGATAGTACAAAGAAAACAACTATGCTAGAGAATAACTGCAAATTAATTATAGAGTGGCTGTCTTAATATTGTGTTGCTTCATGACTAATATATGTTGTAAAGACTGACAGGATCAAATTTTAAAAGTATTAAAGTAGATTGTACTTTCAAACTGTCAGTGGTAGTCAATGTGTTAATAGGATATTCTTTAAGTTCTATAATTAATGAGCAATACATAGGCAAACAATTTTTACTGCAAATGCTGATTCACTCGTTACTAAATAATTTCAGCTAGCTTATATATAATTGTACCTTCAAGGTTGCCAGTCAGTAGCGCTTCCAACCCAACCTCGCTTGAATATTTGTTGAGATGAATTGGAACAGACACAAAAATTATGATGCGGCAAACTGTTAAGTCAATGAAATTCAAATCTGTCAGACATTTTAAGATTCTTTCCAGCTGTCGCTCAGATCAGTCAAATGAGAAGAGTAAAAAGAACAACAGTCAAAACAGCAGAACAGATGATTGACATGCAATGTATCTTTATCAGGCACTTAAGCAGCAACTTTGAGTTGAAAAATTCTGACTTAGTACTGAAACCAATAAAAAGCAGCTGCTCACCCACATACAACCTGTAGCACATCACCAAACGTTTTATTAATAAGTAACTTGGATTTTAACTAGATCAGTTGCTTATACATTTGCTCACAGCACTCAAACAGGGTGTGCTGAGAGTATTCTCTGATAATCGAAGAACTGAAAGATGCTCTTTAAGAATCTGAATTGGCCAGTGTGCTGCAACTTCAATGCTCAGACATAATCGAATAAGGGCATCATTTTCATCATTTTGGACACCAATTCACACTAACACTGGCAGAGTACATGTCAAAACTACAGTAGACTTGCAACATGTCTCCACAGGTGCTTCTTAAAGGTCACTTCTAATGAGTAAGGAGAAATAATTGAATAACAATTGGCATTCCAGATCTTTAATACAGGTTGTAACATAGCTAGCTTACTACAGATAGGACAGAAAGGATGGAAAACTAGTGCATATATATATATATATATATAAAACTCATAAATAGCAAGAATTATTTAGTCATAACATTTATAATGATGATAATCATCGTTCATCTGCCATCTTAACTAATTTTAGAGATGACCAAGTGGTTTTAGTTTCAGCAAAAGTTCTAAGCCCTAAGCAATTATCTCCACTGTATGCAAAAAAATCCGATTATAATTATAAGTCATGATCACTGCACTGCTCTGTATAAAATTGCTCAACTCACATCACACATCAAATGATCAACTTCACATAAATTTTCTACTGTAATTAAATGCACTGTACAATAATTCACAATTGGTCATAATAATTATTCAACGATTTTTCCAGAGTTCAATTTCTAGAAAACTGCGAGAACATTGATTAAAGTGGAGTTGATGAGAGTTGATGGTTGAGACATGGCAACTGACACACATAACCAGCACTGGAGGGAAGGCTACAAGAAGACCAGCTCAGACAGACAAGAGGAACCAACTGCGTTCCTCTATAGAGACGAAAGAGAAACGAACAGGCATGTAACAAAGCAGAATGATGTCATTTTCATTAGATTCACTATCGCCTGGCTGCTTGAGCAATGGACCAAAAATAAATGCAGATCATAGACAGTAATTAATTATCTGTAATACTTGAAAAGACAAATAACCCACAAACTATTCTGGCCACTTTCTGATGCACCTCGTACTTTGTTTCACTAGATTAGTCATAAAACCGAGCAAAAACAAAATTCTCAGGTGCGAAAAGATGATCATCAGCAGAACTTGGTAACAACTCGGGCTGCCTCATTTCAAATGAAATTCCATGATCTTTTAGTTTCGATTTGATGCACTGCTCACCAATAAGCAACTCAAAATTCCTGCTGTAAAGAAGCAAGCAATTGAGGTTTAGGCGAAAACTCAGCAATGATCTTTAACTAAACAAATGACCTTCTTTCGGACTTACCTAGTATTCCAATTCATTAGCCCAGCTACTAGAACAATGTCTCAGTCTTTGCACTTCTAACAAGTTATCAGATAGCAACAATATTGACTTTCGAAATGCCATCAAACCACAACTTTTGACGAGCAAATGACTGGTTTGTGCACATTGATACTGTTCACCAGCGCTGCTTGTACATAACGAATTCCTACTTGTACGCACAGCACTCATAACCATGCTCAAACAACATGATCTACAGAGGCCAATTGAAATGACTCCACACAGAGTTAGGGCTACAACTAGGTTGCAAGCATAAATGCACGAGACTTCAATCGGCCAATTTGAACAACCAAGTGGCTGCCACCAGTGCAGCGTTGTAGCCATGAGCCATGAATAATAGTCCGAGCTGCATCCTTAGTTTTCACTTCGGATGCTCCTTGTCCAGCTGCCGCCGAGGGAAGACAGTTCCGCCTGGACTTCGGGATCTCGATGGAGTTCTTCGATGTCTTCTGGAGCGACCCGCCGGTGTTCGGAACGCAAAGAATGACCTGACTTGTTGGACCTGTTGGACCGAGCGCTCTTGTCGCTGATGCGTATCGACCGTTGCTCCATCAGATTCTTACTGATTGTACTGTGAAGGTCTTTGCTGCTCTGCGTTGGCGTCGTCAACCACGGATGCTTCAGTGACTCAGCGGCCGTCATGCGCTTCGTTGGGTCGGCCATCAACAGACCTTCGATGAAGTTCTTTGCAAACGACGAAACATCCTTCCAGTGCTAAATATAATATACAATATATAAATATATACACATGACAACACTCAGTGAAAGTAAACGTTTTATAAATATATCTCTACGCAGAATGCCAACAATTCACAGGATCTCTTGTGGCTAAGCCACAAACATTATATCACAAACTGAGGACACTTTTATTAAAACCAAATCACATTACATTTACTCAACTCTGAAAGGAGGCAGAACACCAGATGACTAGGGGCATTCCATGTACAGTCAATGCTAAGTGTTAAACAACTTCAGCTGTTTAATGTCATAGAGTTATTGCCAGGGCTGTACACGAGGGTATACGTGGGTATACAGCGTATACTCACCTCCGGCGAAAAACGGCACCGTATACTCACCTCCCGAAAAGTAGGGTATACGCGGGAAAAAAGCAGGGTACACCGTACACGCTAGTAAATCAGGCGCACACGGCTGTTTAAAAAAAGGTCGTCAGGTTTTTTGGACGGCAAAATGGACGAAATTTCCCAAGATTTTGTCCGGATGACTAAAAAAAAGGTCGTCAGATTTTGGACAGCAAAATGGACGAAAATTTCCCGAGGGGACGGAATTTTCCCGAGATCAGTGTGTACTCACCTCAAAATTTACCAGTACAGCCCTGGTTATTGCAAGTGCTGCATCATTCCACCATCTAAATTTAAACATCCAGTGAAGTATGCTTTATTGGGAAGCGATTGCTGACATAGTTGACACTAACACTATAACAAGGATTGACAATTGTCCAATCCTACATTCTTCCATATGTAGCGTACTAGGTTGTCACATTGGGATTTCATTATATCACATTGTTATTGTTATCATCATTATATAAATTTTTAATGAATGCAAGGCCACACCGAAATGTGAATCTGAGCCAGCAATCAGAGGGAGATGAAGTCAGATATCCAAGTGCTTGAAAGCCAAGAATACATAGTGAGTTTTAGCTGCTTTTTGAAGGTAGCAAACTTCAGCTACAAAGCAAGAGCAGAAGTTGATTCCAATCCCTTCGAATAGAGGGATAGAGGAATGTGCACAAACCCAGAACTGTTCTGCATTAGGATTGAGCTAAAAGATCAACACTTGATGATTGCAGGCAGTGAGTAAGAAATGTTATGAGTCATCAGTGACTGAAGGTAGGGAGGCATGCTAGTGCTGAGGGATTTGAAGGTCAAACAGGTCAATTTAGATTTTATCCTGAACTCAACAGGGAGTCAATACATCCGATGGAGTAAGACTGATGATGAACTTGTTCATAGTATGACACGCAGAACTATGCGAGTATCACACGTTCCCATCACACAGGGTCTCACGGTTACTGCAGTTCCAGTGTCTCAAATTTTATTCATCTAAGAAGAAGTCCTCTCTAAAAACAGCAAATTAAGTTGGACACTTAAAAACAGGCATTGCAAAGTTCTACCTTTGTGTCCAGTCCTTATGATTCATTCAAAGGTGGTACAAGGGTCAAAGGGTGGGATATGAGAGCATCTACATTACTCCACTATGAGATGTGAGAGCAGTACATCCTTTTACAATGGTCTACTGCAATCTCTTCATATCATGAATTCACCTTGAAATTTACAAATATTCAAAAGTTTAAATGATTGGCAAGATCTAAATTACCATTATACAAGTGAATTTATCCTAACGCAGAACAGTGCTCATGAATTATAATGCTGTCTTTGAGAGCTCATCACAAACTGCCTTAAAACACTGTCGCCTCTGATTGGTGTGCACTTCGAAAGGTGCTATATAAATTTATAGATACAATACAACAAGGTTTACACAAGATGAGGCCATGTTCTAAAACTGAAGTATATTTGGGATCCAAATTTCTAACGTTTATATAAGACGTATATTAGTAATAAAGCATATATTCCAAGTAGTCTCTACTGAAATAATCAGTAAAAAAGTTATGATGCTACTGTAAAAGCACAGCATGCATCCACCAGGTTCTTACAAGTTTACGAATGAAATTCTTCAACGGAAAATACCTGTCCATCGTAACTGTACTTTGCCTTAAGAATCAGTCGGTAGAGTCTTGTATAACTTTCATCATCGAAAGGCATTGTTCCACTGAGCAGGATGTACGAAATGACACCGACAGCCCACAAGTCCACCTGTGATGTGTATGGCTGCCGGGCCAGAACCTCGGGGGCTATGTACTCGGGAGTGCCACAGATCGTACTCATAAACTCGTCCCTCGTCTTACGGAATGCACTCAGACCAAAATCTGTAATAAGGATTTTCGAGTCTGGGCCTGGATGATAGTACAGCAAGTTTTCAGGTTTGAGGTCTCGGTGAGTAATGCCGAGACTATGCAGGTAGCGAAGACCGTCGAGGACCATTGAAAGGACCTTGCAGGCATCGGACTCAATAAAACTGCCCTTGGTGATGATCCTGTCAAACAGTTCACCCCCAGTGGCTAGGTCAACCACCATGTACAGCTTGTCTTTGCTTTCAAATACCTCGACAAGCTGGATGATGTTCGGATGCTGGACACGACGCAAAACGTTAAGTTCAGACTCAAATAAATCCTTGCCTCGCAACCTTTCCACCATTTTGATAGCGTATGGCTGGCGTGTTATCCTATGTTCTACTCTCACAACTCGGCTGAAAGTTCCTCTACCGATTAATGCCTTAATGTCGTATTTGGCAGTTACCCGTGGATCGAATTTGGCCTTGTATCGTGCCATTTTCCTGTTGACTGTCCCACTCTTTGGATCTTCGCCCGAAAGATTTGTCGGTTGGTTTTGAAGTTCTGGATTTCTCTTCGTTGACTTCTGGCTTTCTTGAAACTTCTTTCCATTCCGGTCTGTGGATGATGGATTGGCACTGTCACATTTGTCCTCAGTGAGGGTCGAAACTGAGTAGACGGGTTTAATCAGCGAACCCAAATTTTTTGGCACTTCGGGTACCCTTTTTGTCAACAGGCAACCCATTCTATGTGTTCATCTTGTGACACTTACACTCTTTCCTATCATCACTTCGCGATTAATACAAATTTACTGCCTGATTCTTCACATAACCATGGACGGTGTTACTGCAAATGTTCTTTTATTCATTAACGATAAACAACACTGGTTTTCGACGAAAACATCCAATATGGCCGCTCCTTTTAACCTGTCGACTTGTTAGTAGTTCTTTAGCATAAACAGAAAAACGTTGTTTTCGTTTTGTGGGTTTTCAGACGTTATTATCTTAAGCACTTTTCCCAGCAAACATAGGCCTAATTGTGCAGTCATGTATTGAATTATGCATTTTAGAAGACTGCTGAATGTTTACTTCTTTTCTTTTTGAATGGGTTCTTCGCAATGGAGCGCCTCTGACTAGTTTGTGCTACCTAAGGCGCTATATAAATCCGAAATTGATAGAATGGCGATGAAACATAGTCTAATTATATCGGGGCAATATAAATAATGATCTTTGCAATAACGATTGCGATCACGTAGATCGACCTACAATATTCGCGTATAGCTAGTAGGCCCTATCACAAACGAGGACTAGGGCCTATACGCTCTTCATCTCAAGGTGACTTTGTAGTCACACATTCAGCTCGGAAATTTGAAAAGCGTGCACTTGCACTAGCTGGGCCAACCGAATGGAACAAACTTCGGATTCGGACTTTATTCGAAAATCATCTTTAATCATAATCGTCAGTGGCGGCGCTAGGATTTCAGTTTCCATTTTCGCCGCCAAAATTTCTGACGACCTTTTTTTTTTTTTTAGTTGTCAGCCCCAAATCGTGCATATTTCACTGTTAAAAATTTCGGATGCCCCTTTTTTTAGGGGGCTGAGCCTCTCATAGGGGGCTTAGCCCCCCCCAGCCCCCCCTAGCGGCGCCACCACTGATAATCGTAATCGTAAACTCGAAATTTCTAAAGCGCCACTCGAAAGCCAAGCGCGGGGCACCAGCTTATTCACGAGAGCTGCGTTGAGTTAGAAGCAGTCGTAGACTATAGGGTCTTTGTTAGAAGGGTTGTCCGTGAGAGTAGTCCGTGGTGGTCAAGAAACATTTGAAGACTTAATTTGTTTAAGATTTATTATAAGTAGACATTCCTGCTACGTTAGCAGGCCTTGAATTTTCCTAGAACGTTACGCCTATGCCTCTAATTACAAATAATTAGTAATTATTAATTACTAATAATTAAAAAATAATTATTAGGCTAAGTGTTTGCGAATAAGTCATGCAGTTAGCATGCAGACTACATGCAGAAAAAGTGTTTTGTTAGCTGCCCTGAGGAGTGAGACCCCTGAGGATGATATATTTATGAGATTTTAAAACTTCTTTTGCCTACTACTGTGCTGCCAATATTTGTTGAATAAAATATTGATTATTAGCAATTATTGCAGTTTTATATGGTCACAGTTCGTTGACGTCGATTGTCCCTTATCAATGCACGCCTTTGCAAGGTAGCATCGGTCATCGTTGAGACTTTCGAGTGTTAGTCTCGACCGGGTTATGGAAATTGTTTGTAAATAGTCTACTAAAACGTGTTCAATTGAATTTTGCTTTAATTTGTTGTTTTTAAGTGGGATGATCTTGCCAAAACTGGATGGAATCTTTTCCATCATAAAGCCAGTTGGCATCACTTCAGCACAATTATGCAACAAGTTACGAGAGGATCTATTGAGAGGTTGATTTGTTGAGTCTACATTATAGGCCTTACCTAAACCACGGTTGTTATTTATACTGTGCCAAAACTGACTGATTAGAGATAGATTGGTGCGTGAGTGGGATGCAGTTCTGATATGAGATTAAGTTTCTTAGCTGAGAGACTGCAAAATGCTAAAGTTTTTGACTGAGAGACTACAAAATGCATATTCTGTTGCGAATAGTTACTTATCGAATGAAAGTTGATAATGAAACATCCTCATGTTCAGCAGATGAGAATGTCAGGATTAAGTGATTACAGTCACAATTACTGGCTAAATTGATACTATTTTATATATTTGTTTATATGTTGGGGCGCTTACTAGTATATTAATTATAGTCAAAGTATTTCCACTGCAATAATTATATACAAACGAAGTCTGGTATTAAAAATCAGCCAGCATAATGGCCATATTAATTTCAGTGCAACTGTAATGAAAACAGCATAGCTGAGATTTCTGGGCAGAACCTGTACAAGTGAAAGCATTTTTAATTAAATTCAGAAGCTGTCAAGCGATTAATAAAGTCCATTTCAATGCATAATTGTTCTTTAATTCAAGTATAATTTATAGAGTTGGGAGAGAACGAATCAAGTCGCACTGCTTTGAAGATTGGTCACGGGGGTACTCTTGACCATGGTGCATCTGGTGTTCTGCCTATTGGACTGGGCAGTGGCTGCAAACAACTTCACCAACTCCTTCTGTCTGACAAGGTCTTCCAGTCAGTCGTTCATTTGTTGTATGCTATTTGGTCTACTTCTTCAGTCAATTGAGTTCAAGTTACAACTGATCAATGATTGTGATTTTATGCTTTATTCTCTTCTTTGGCGCTATATTTGGCATAAAAGCACCAATTGGTGAAGTCCAACTGCTGAGTTTAAATTCACTAAAATTCATGATATGCTATAAAGTTATCAATGAGAAAAAAATGCAAAATTTCCTACATCTGATCATCTCTTCTACTCATTACATACATGATAAATGGACATCACATATTCTGTGGTATTTGGATCTGAAAATTTGGTTGAAATTTCAGTTGTCCTAATTTTATCATGGTCACTGTTCAATTATATAATTATGTACTTATCATTCATATGAAATTTTGTCCAGTGCCTTTTTTTGGTTTATTGGGCCTTTTGTTTTACTGGGCCTTTAGTGGGTTTTTTCATAAATATTTATATATTTTTGTGTATTTTTGTTTAGCGCTATCTGTGTCATGCGGTGCTAGGCGTCGAGACAGACACTGGATGTGCTTCAGGGCAACAAATGCGACAGCTGCCATATGGTTTGTAACAATGGGAAGTTCTTTGTTATATAGAGCACAGGTTCTCTATTAGTGGCAATGCTCTGTGTATTACTTGTGTCATGTATCGATAACTCACCCACTGCCACCAGCTTTTCAATGCTTTTCATTCTGAACGTGCCACGTTGTGTATTCTTCTCAATATAAGTGCCGCCTTTGGGCATGTATTTGAACATGACACGTCAATCACAGCACCTCCTAGTTTTCAAACAGTGACACTTGTTATGTGTTTCAGATCATGTGACATTTGACATGGTGGAATCTGCTCTTGTTCGTTTTTGTGGAAACATTTTACAAGTTCCACCTAGGTGGGTATTTGAGGATAGTTGCGACGAGTGTTTGTTAACGAGTAACTAAACGATTTGCATGGATGACAGGTAAGCTGCAGAGTCACCTATTTAGGCTGAGACAAAGAGAAAGGTGATTTACACCAGAGGTTCTCAACCTTTTTCGCGTGCGACACACCTAAACTTGCAACAAAATTTCGCGACACACCATGCACTCGTCATGTGAATATTGTTTAAAAAAAGTAAATTTGGCCTAAGTCAGCTTAGCATATATAATTGAAATTGTTACAAATGTTAGTGAATGAAATGTTGACACTGAATGCTTTCTAGTTTCTATAATATATAATGAGGCTATTCTACAATTTCGAATTCTACTGATCTAAATTTACGATTCCACGTCGTTTTATTACTCTGCGTTTTTTGCTCCTGGATTTTTTGTGGATCATAGTAAGATGAGGCTTTGTGAGTGCAACGCGTATAGCCTACAACTGTGTATAGCAGCCCAGCCATAATGAGCTTGAAGACTTTGAGCTTGGGCCCTTAATTACCCGTAAACAAGACTAGCGAATGAAAGTAGCCAAATAAGAATTATATAAAACTGCAGTCGTAGATAACAGTTTTAGTTTTAAAAAAGAGCATATGAAATATTATAATTTTCCTTAGTCCAAGTCTAATGGGGAACGGACATTTCCCCCCCTGGACATTTCCCCCCCGGACATTTCCCTTCGGACATTTCCCCCCATGGACGTTTCCCCCCCTACCCTAGGACATTTCCCCCCGTATGCGGAAACCATTGTTTTTGTCGTCTTCAACAATTTAAACCAGAATATTTTCATCAATCCAGCTCCAATTTAAACCAGAATATTTTCATCAATCCAGCTCCAATTTAAACCAGCATATTTTCATCAATCCATCTCCAATTTAAACCAGAATATTTTCATCAATCCAGTTCCAATTTAAACCAGAATATTTTCATCAATCCAGTTCCAATTTAAGCAAAAATATTTTCATCAATCCAGCTCCAATTTAAACCAGACTATTTTCATCAATCCAGCTTCCACTTAAGCAAGAATATTTTCATCAATCCAGCTCCAATTTAAGCCAGAATATTTTCATCAATCCAGTTCCAATTTAAGCAAGAATATTTTCATCAATCCAGCTCCAATTTAAGCAAGAATATTTTCATCAATCCAGCTCCAATTTAAGCAAGAATATTTTCATCAATCCAGCTTCCATTTAAGTAATATGTTTGTGCGTTTTAAACGCATAGCTATTTAAGTGGATTCCTTAGCATTTACTTCAAAGGAATCGTTGTAAAAGTTTCAGATTTAATTATACAGGCCTAGGCGTAGGTCTAGAATTCAGGGTAGGACTTGTATGGTCATTTGAGGTGGTATGCACAGAAGGGGGTTAAATGTCTGGGGGGTTAAATGTCCTAGTCGAAATCAGGGGGGAAACGTCCAGGGGGTAATGTCCAGGGGGGGGAAATGTCCAGGGGGGGGGGAATGTCCGGGGGGAAATGTCCAGGTGGGGAAATGTCCTACACTCACTCTAATAGCCCAAGGCAAAACAAGAAAACATGTACTTGATAAGGTTGGCTAAACACTACCGAAACTAAACACCCTTCAAAACGTCGAATTAACTATTGTAACAGAAAACTGGAAAACGTAGGCCTACAGGTAACTTTTTGTAAAACATTTGGGCCATTGGGACATCTGGTCCTTGGACTTTGTCCACATTATTTATTTGGTAAGTGCTCTGAATACGCAACCATTCCGCGTTATCAATTTTATAGTAACGCAAAATTTCTGTTTCTTTATGATAATTTTCCCCAATATTTTTCTAAAGTTACAGCATTGGGTAAAATTTCAATCAGTGCGCTCGCCAACGTCTCATATATTCTACTGTAGTCTACGTCATGTAGGCATACATAGGGAGTGCATGTGGGCTTATGAGGCAAATATTGTGGCTGCTACCGAATGCGATCAAATGGAATAGATAAATGTATGTCCTACGATTATATTCTCACAGCCTAAGCCTGCATGCCAAGCGGTTAAAGTGAACAAGTCAGTGTAATGAAAGAACGACGGTTGTATGCTGTAGGAATTCGCGACACACCAATTCTTCGCGACACGCCATTTTTACGTGACACACCGCCGGTCTATTCGCGACACACTAGTATGTCGCGACACACCGGTTGAGAACCTCTGATTTACACAAATACAGAGAGCAAAGAGGAGAAATGGTAAGGAATAGCAATGAGAAAGAAAAAAAGTTAGTTAGTGGCAGAAAACAGTTTGAAGGAATTCTGTTTAAAATTTAGTGTCAAGCCATATACTAGTAGAATTTTGATTTTGATTTATTTCCTGCGGTTTTAGCCAATCTGCTGATATTGGAATCATGATCAGAGAAAACTCCACTCATTGGGGATGAATTTACTCTTGGCATGTTTAGGGAGTTCAGAAAACAGTGCTTTTCAAACGATGGTACACATTGCACTTGTGATATCCTAGGTATTGCCAAGGGTTATGCTGAAATGTTAAGAAAAATTTGAATATTCTATGAGTTTACGTGCATCTATATTTGATTAGCTATTCTACACCAACCATGTGATTCTTTTTCTTTAATCTATCTATGAGTCTTGCCCATCTTTCTAATAGTGATTTTATTTTCATATTGGTTGATATGACTGCATTCTTTAAAATAATATACTAATTTTTAAATTTGTCTACCTACGACTGGTAAAACCGCTGACAATGTTTCCATAATAATTAATTGCGTTCAGTTGTTGTCTTTTTTCTGACCTTTGGTGATTGTGGTGCGCCAACATTCAATTTTTTACTTGGTGGTACAGCAAATATGAAGTTTGAAAAGCACTGATGCATCATACAGAACACAATGCGTGTTAATTTATAATTGGCTGATTCAGATTATGATGCTATAATTATACTCAATTAAGCTTTTAGTCTTATACAGAGCATATAGTTTTGCCGTGCATCTATATTGCTGAGCTTAGTTTATTGCTGGTTTGTTTTCTTAGCATTAACCTCCTTTTTATGTTTGATTTCTTTTATTGAAGGTTTTCTGCTCTGAAGTATAAAGGTCGTCGACTGTCAGACCTCGCCTATGCTGGCGAATCAATCCCCACAGCAAAGCTGCAGCCTCGGCCTGTCACCGTCTTTCATCTCCAATGCATACAGTTTGAGCCACCGGTTGTAGCTCTCAGTTAGTAGAGTTTTAGTTACTGAGTGCTAGTAATGCAGTAGATGTCATAAAGGTGTTATATGAATATCTAGTTGCAATATATTAAAGGTGCTGCTGCATCAAAGCAGCTTATGTTAATTTCTAGATCGAATAGAATTGAATGATCTTTATTTATCGACCAGTTGCAAACTGCATTTTGGCTTACACAAAATCTTTAAAAAATGTATACTAATTTTTGTGTCAGAAATGTACAAGCTGTCCAAGGAGTTACATTCAAGACAGTAATAATAAATTAAAAATAAATAAATAATAAATAAATTCTTTTAAAATTAAATTGCAATAAAAAGGCAAAACACAGTAACTATAACTCTTATGGTAAGAAGTTACTGTGTTTTGCCTTTTCAGGGCTATAATGATAGTTTTGATAATTTCTGGTTTGTCATATTTAAGGAACCTTGGAATTGTGTGATCCGTCTCACTTGGTATTTAGATTTTATAAGTCATCCTAATTATAAAGGTTTTTCTGCTCTGAGATAGATGGTCAAAGGTATTTCTCGATTGTAAGCAAGAATTTGTTTTTTTTCAGATGTACACTGCGGTTCTGGATTTTACGTTCGTAGTCTAGTCAGCGACTTAGGACAAGGTTTGTTCATTGGTGTATTTCTGTTTTAATACTTATTTTTTTAAAAATATTGTGGACTTACTTTGGAATTTTCATTTTTTGGTGGCAGTGACTAAACACGGGCGCAACACAGCTGATTGAAGGGCTTCCAGCCACTGACTAGAGAATCAGATTTGTTTCTCTTAGTTTACTAAATAACAAGTATAAGTAACATGGTCTATAGATCTATAATCTGTACACAACCCTTGTACCATCAAATATTGCATACACTCAATGGATGCTGTGGCTGTTGTCAGGGGCAGGTCTGGCGGGGGGGGGGGCAAATCCAGCCATGACCCCATTTAGAAATTTGGACATTTCTCACCAGCTATTTGAGCGGGGAAAATGGTCTTGGGGCTCCTTGTGAGGTTTGTAGGCCCCGATGAGGTTTGAACAGTGGAGAAAGGGAGTAAAAGGGAGAAAAAAGTAGCATATGACTAAAAAAGGTCATCAGCTATTTTGGCAGAGAAAATGGTATCTTTTTGCCCAAGATTTTGGTCAAACGACTAAAAAAGTCATCAACTGTTCTGGCGGACAAATGGCAAAATGGTATCTTTTTCTGACATTTCGACCAAATGACTAAAAAAAATTACGGCCAAAGACCAAAATTTTTTTCAAAGACCCAAGACTCGGAATTTTTGCCCCTCCCTTCGAAAATTTCTGTATCCTCCCCAGACTGTTGTGCTGAGTATAACAGCAGGGTTTGGTTCTCACTCTTCTGCAGACAAATGTCAAGAGAGATGTACAATAATGTCTTTGTTGGCTTAAATGTAAAACATCTATAATTCCTTAAGTAATCTCTTGACTTTTACATGGTAGGTGTAATACATGGACAAGAAAACTTGACAGGCATTATTATCCACTAAAGAGCGATGACTTGTAATGCTTTAGTATAGGACCAAATAATCTTTTACGTTTCATGTTTTATTGATGAATTTAGGATTGAAAACGTGTGCACATGTTGGCAGCTTGGAGCGACTACAGCATGGACCATTCACGAAAGAATCTTCAATTCCTTCGTTTACTTGGACTGTAGAAAAAGTGCTTGTTGCACTTGAATCTTCACGACTTTATCTCAACAGCTTACAGTGCCCGTCTGTGAACAAAGACTGCAATTCTATGAAGGCAAAAGTCCATGAGACACACACAGTTTAGCACAGCTTTTACAATTCAAAACTGTGACCGAATAAATTTGATAAAAAATCACTATAACGATGCTTGTGAAGGTCCGAGATTACTGTGTCGTCATCGGATGCAATATGGATAACTGATAATCGATGGTTGCTATTAAGTGAAACCACTAGAAAGGCAATTATCAGTCAGCAGCAGAGACAATGCTGGAAAATCAGCCGATCATTAACCTTTATAAAAGGCTTCTGTAAGTAACAAAATGTAACAAGAGGCACTGAAGGTCTTGAGTAAAGCACTTGTGTTAAGATGGAGACCAGTCAGAAAGTACGTTGATTCATTGATGCATGGTCAGTAAAACGGATGTTACTGTCTTGGGTTTGAGAGTATGTCTACAACATGTTGCTCATGACACTGGTGCTAAAGTTACGAAAAACTGTTGGCCTGCCACTCACTTTTGATGCATTCAGCAATGTTTTAGCAAGGATGTATGTAACGCAGTTAAATAATAATAATATGATTTTTATAGCACCATAGTGAAGCCAATTTCAAAGGGAGGTGTGCAGCACGAGTTTAAAAAGTCAATGCTAAAATCAACAAAGTGCCATTTTCACATTTTCTAAAGAGAACTCTTGAAGGACAGATCACACAACACCATAGTTTTGCTTAAAATTAATGTTTTAAAAATTTAATTTGCTAGAGCGTGCAACAGTACTCTTCGTGATAGACTTTAGCAAACTGCTGCTGTGTAGGCCACTGATTCCCATTAGTTTTCCTATGGAACCCTTTTGACGTGAAAATTGTTGACGAAACACAACCTAAACAAAGCGTTATAATGGCATGTGTCACGCATGCAAAATAGGTCTGATTAATGACCAAGTAGGCCTAATGAATAACTGATTTTTATACATAGGATATTACTTGAAATAAACATTTTGCCATGCACCCCTCGTCTTCACCTTGGGGATTTACGATGTAACAACCCATTAAAACAATTTTATCCAGTTTCCATGAGGGCAATTTTATCCAAGTTCCATGAGGGCAAGACAAGGGTTCCTTGTCTTGCCCTCAGAATTCGCCTCAGCAATCGCTGATCAAGATCGTGCTGCTTTAAGAATGTATCAATTTGAGTGTTAGTATTATTATGACAATAATAATTCATTGTCACCTCAAAGTTAGGAGCCATCGGATCACAGAAGTTGCAAAATTGTTGAGTTATTGGCATCTGCAGAAGAGCATGAAATGCTTGATTCCAGCACTCGATCAACGTTCTGTTTGTCATACGTATGGCATATTAATGTAAGGAGAAATTTTAAGCAAAATTTTTTTGTTTACTATTGGATAAATATTGTTTTTTGTTCCCATTTGATCACTTCTTTCATTTTCAGTTTTGATTGCTACAAATTTCAATTAGTTTCCGTTTTCTGTGTATTTCTGTGGGAATTCAATTTTCGTTAATTGTAGTTTTCGTTAACAGAAACAACACTACATGCATCATGTAGATGACTCTGTGAAGGCCAACCAGTACTCAATGAGGACCAACAAGTACTCAATGTTTTCCCTCACTTGGCCTTTTGCATTGGTTTGTATAGATCTATCTAAGGTATTTTAGATATTTGAAGTATTATTTTCAATGATTTATTAGCTGTATTTTAAACAAAATCCCACACAGAACAAATCAAACTAGTGGGAAATACAGTTTATACATGATTATACAACGGCCATTATTCAGAAATAAACAAATTGCACGGATGAAAATTAATCAGAGGAAAATATTTTCATCGGTATCAGAATTAAAACTTCATTGATACACTGCATTGGTTTGCCAGTCACTTTTAGTACACAATTCGTTGCTAAAGTGTTAAGCGTAAGCTAGTAAAAACTATGCAATAAAAAATCAAAGAATTTGTCAGGCTTTGTGTTAGCACATTATATTATAGAAAGAAAAAACATCGTGTTAACGGGTCACAAAGTGATACAACAAATCATTTGCATGATGAGACGTTCTTAATTCCTGACCAACACACACTTAATGAAGATTGTAATGTACCATATCAATTCACCTTGTACAAAATATCAAATTCTAAAAATGGGACAGACACTAATATCGCAACGTTTACAAATAGACTCTTATAAAATCGATCAAGTGGAAAAGAATCCGACGACGATGAACTCCACCTCAAGGCCATACAACACCTTCAAGGCCATACAACACCTTCAGGGCCATACACCTTCAAGGCCATACAACACCTTCAGGGCCATACACCTTCAAGGCCATACAACACCTTCAGGGCCACACACCTTCAAGGCCATACAACACCTTCAGGGCCATACACCTTCAAGGCCATACAACACCTTCAGGGCCACACACCTTCAAGGCCATACAACACCTTCAGGGCCATACACCTTCAAGGCCATACAACACCTTCAGGGCCATACAACACCTTCAGGGCCATACACCTTCAAGGCCATACAACACCTTCAGGGCCACACACCTTCAAGGCCATACACCTTCAAGGCCATACAACACCTTCAGGGCCACACACCTTCAAGGCCATACAACACCTTCAGGGCCATACACCTTCAAGGCTATACAACACCTTCAGGGCCATACACCTTCAAGGCTATACAACACCTTCAAGGTTGTAGAAAACACGAAAATTGAAAGCGGTCGACACAAAAGCACAACAAAAAACTCACTGATGATGCAAGATATCAAATTGCAGTCAAACATAAGGCAATCTTTACACGTTTAACTGACCAGCTCTCCAGGTCTAAAAGCAGATAGTTGGCTGATTCATTCACCTAGCCAATGTACAAAATCTGCTGGCCTGACTTGTAGGACCTAACCTACGAACCAAACTGTTGTGTTTAGTTTGATTCTGTGGTGTTGTACATCTAGAGTGAGTGCACTGCAACTGACCACTGATTTATAAAGTCTGTACATATACATTATACAACTAATCAATCTTACACTGCATACACAAAGGCAAACAAATGATGCAAATAATATTTCAACTGACCAACACCAATTTGGAATGACTGATAAGTTATTGGTATTCAAGTTCTGCATCTGTACCGGTAATTTAGGATTTGGTAGATTTGATTTTTTAAAGCTATCTAAAGTTACGACAGAAGATAAGCAACGAGTATGTCCTTCAGTCTGTGCAATTTTTTGTGCAAATCAGTATTTTCAGTTTAGGAATGGGGGACATCTGTAAGCGTAAAAGGTAGAGGTAACTCTTCAAAATCAAACAGTCCACAGATAATTACTGAAAACAGAATGGATAAAGGCTCTCTCTCCATTAACCTAGAAACTGACAGATGTCTGCAACTTTTCATACAAACCTTTAAACAGTAAACAATAACCTAACAAAAAAACCTAACAAAAAAATAGACTATAGTTTTGCACACCCAAAGTGCATGGAGCCCATCAATTTCAAATGCAGCATGGAATTACAATAGAAAGCCAACCCATTATACATGTTTTTCATGGTTGACAAAGTGGATCTGTAGCTTTAATCGGCACAATTTTTTTTACAATATTATGGTGGTTTTTAAGCAACAATTACTTGTATAACATGCTGAAAAAATAAACTGTTGAGCCTTTTAAAGAATTCATCCAGCAACTAAACTGAAGCCACAAATCAGGAAATCATCTGCTCACTTCACCAATTCACAAGCACAATCATATCTTTAAGAGAAAAAAACTCTGAACAAAGTATGTACAAATGTTAAAAATCATACATGCACTAAGACAAAATCTTATCCTAAAATAATTTTGGCATGCCTAGTAATTTACTAACCACCAGATGGCAATCCTTGTTTTGAAATCTGTCGGGCAGGGAAACCCTGTTTCACTTCTCTAATCATCTCCATTAGGTTCTACAACTTATGATAAATTTAAGCGTAGTTATGAAATATAGAAATTGAATCCATTGCAAATGATTAATTTAACAGCAACACATCACTATATGTCTTGTTCAGTCTGTCCAATTCCCCGTCCGCCTATCAGTGCACAGGAAATCGACAATAGATGAAAGCCATCTTTAAAATACTAGTTATTGATTCCATTCCTACATCCAAGCCTGTTCAATGTCTTTTCTTTTTGTCATTCTGCTCTTGCCTACCCATTAATCTCTGATGATGATGTTCGTTCTATGACAAATCAATTGCAATAAGTTTTACTTAGTCTAACAAGTAATGTTTTTACAAATGACCAGTGTTTCTATCGTTGTTTCTTGCTTGTATTTTGCTCAAACAAATCGGTTGTCAATCAACAGATTTGCGTTGATCACTGAAATGGGTTTTTGCTTTGTGGGTAAGACTGTGGTTGCATAATCGGCTGTTGCTGGTAGCCAACACCAGTCGCCATCGGCCATCCACCCGCTGGCAGGAGTGGTGCAGGGAGGGCTGTCGCGGAGATGAGGGTCGGCGGTGGGGGTTGTGCATAGCCAGGTGTGATGTTTGATGCGCTCTGCATCTGGTTGATGGGTATACGTCGGCTCTTTTCCTCCTGCATCGCTCGAGCAGCAAACAGATTGTTGGTGGGCGACTGACTCTGTGGACCAGTTGGCAGGCCAAACGGATTCAGAATAGCTGAAAGAGAAATAAAGCTTTCTTCTGCACAAATAAGGGCAACAACGCATCAATTATACGCCAATAAAAAAATATGTTTCTATATTCTCATCGGATCAACCAATCAGATTATCACCAGATTAGAAAACTATTTTGCACTAAAGTAATCTGTCAATTTACTGTAATATAGCAATAGATGCACACTGTGACACGTCTTAATGAAACCCCAACAAAGCATTTATAAAGAATCAATTATTATTCTCAATATCATTAAATAAATTTTTAACCATGCAAGGTCACACCGAAATATGAATCTGAGGTGATGATCTTCAAGCAACTACAGTGCATTTTATGTTAGCAAATTTTGCAGCTTGCCGATCTTTAAATCTCCAACTCAAACAGTCTGATGTCATTAAATATTAACCTGGAGGTGCTTGGCTCCAACATGTCACGCAAGATTGCACGAAGTTTGAGATAGCTTAGAAGTCTTTTCAAGTGCATGGCAATGCCCTTCTTTGCCCTCCATCAATCAATGACATAACCAAATGTGAAGCAGACATCTCTATTCTCTAATCCAATACTAATGACCATTGGAGATTGACCTAATGGCAAACGTACATGTAGGTTAAATTGCTAGATGGTATATGTTTACTCACTAGATGGCGGAGGCTTTGCCGTCACAAGGTCGTTCAAGTTAACGAGGTTAGCGTTAGCTCCTAAGAATTCTTCGGCTGTTTTCTTCTTTCCATCTTTATTTAGAGATGACTTCATTTCAGAAACGTCCCACGGGTCACCACCTAAAAAATTCACTCAATAATTACTAATATCAAATTTCATACCATCTAAATTAATGATCACAGAGTTTTCAATTAGAAAACTAATTACAAATTAATTACAATAATTATAATTACAAATATATACAGCATTTAATTATAAATTGTGGAATGCGGTGGTGTAGTGGGTATGTTCGTCGCCTTGCAGTCAGAGAGGTGCATGTTCGAATCCACCTCAAGTCGCTGCGTATGGACCCTGGTCAAGTCCTTTACTCACAATTGCTCAGCGCTTCATTGTGAAACTCCGATGCAGTGTCCGCACTGTAGTCGGGAGTGCCTCTGAGTAGAGAGATATTGAAGGGGCGCTATAACCAGTGCACATACAAACAAATAAATGTAATTTAGTAAGAAATTGAAAATATAATGTGGAAATGCAAGTGGATAATATTTAGCCATTTAAGTGATGCAGTGCTTGCACATAACAGATTTTGCCATTTGAATCATTTCGCTCAACAGCAGTACGGTAGTCGAAATCAACCATTTGCACCTACATGATCCTTAAATTTTTATGCAGAGGATATTGAACCGTGCCAGAGGAGCCACCTATTATCATTAACATTTACTACGTAAGCAAATACAATTTATTTGTTTATGTACACAAGCACAATGAGTCGCATATGTTTTGAACATGTAAGAACCTCTCTGAGCTGAACTGACACTAGCAAATCAACGTATTTTCCAACTAACTGCTTGAAAGTCTGAAGACATCAAAAGACAGTTACCTTGTTAATTTGGATGTAAATGATATCTAGGTAAACCCTGACCATGCAATCAAACCAGCAACCAATCGATTAAGAGGCATTCAAAATTCTTATTTAATATTTATAATTATTTTATTAAATAAACTATGTAAAGCTCAAAGGGAAACATGGTGTAATTGACCTGCAACTTTGTGCATTAATTAAGTCTCTCAGATGCTGCTACAGGCACCATGAAATTTCACTTGCGTGAATCACTTAATCCGCAAATCCGCATGATAAAAAGCACAGCTTTAGCAGAACAAACAGTATAACACATCAAGCCAAAAAAACTAAATTCATGGCAAAATCCTCATCTAGAAGCATTTAGCTAACATCAGAATGCTGCTTAAACCATTCAACCAACCTCCAAGCAGGTCAAAGTTCATAGCATCACTCTGACCAGTTGTACTAGCGGCATAGGCTGGAGGATAGGACGTAGTCACAGGATCCTTGTAGCGATTACTAAGCAAGTCGAATTCATCATCCACTATTGGTACTCCACCAGATGAAGCTAGTACCCCATTTGACGATGACAAGTTGCCCTGCGAGGAAGGATGTGATTCTCCCCAAGGCGAAGAGAAAGAAGCTTTTGGAGGTTCTCCAAATGCTAAAACAAATTTACTTCATAATGATTAAACAATCCAAATTATTAAGATTAAACAAGTTGATGAATCAGTAAACAACACACGAATTTGGTGATCTGTGAGTCCTTTTGCTCAAACTGTATAAGGGACAGAGCATAGAAAAGACCACCACTGATCCAAAACGTACAATGTCCATATTATAGGGTGAAGGAATTCAAATCCAACTACGGATTTATATAGCACCTTTCCGAGTGATCTATTTAATTGACTGTCTGAGAGAACAAATACCTATGGTTCAATTTGAAAATTTAGATATTTACTACTCTCAATTTTTTTTAAAACTAACACATGGATCTCTCTCCACTGCATAGCAACAAAAAACCTCCACACAATAATCTCAGAACTGATTGAAATTATAACCACCTGTTGTAAGACACATGAAGAGCAAAACATTTTCTGAAACAGTTTCTGAGATATCATGGATTCCTAAACCTCACCCAGAAATATGTCCAAACTTTGGAATGTCTAAATGTTTTAAGAACTGTTGGACGAAACTAAATCAAAAAAAGAAGAATGTTGCAATACAGCATCATATAAATATTAAGTGTTTATTTCAATTTCTGATAGAGTGCATGGACCCCTAAGTTTTTAGTGTTTTTGCCTCAAGTAGTTTACAGAGTGTCAGCTATTTAAATTGAAGTCCCACGTAGGCTGGTCACTTGAGGCTTTCCTTATCTAGAAGAAGTGGATGCCCACTGGTATCCTGTTTCTAAATTTCCAAATTGATGTAAATAATGTTGAATCAATCTCTGATCCTTCATGGTGGCTTCCAACTCAGTTCATGCACCCAGGTGCTACACAGTTACACATTATCAATGTAGGAACTTTGCCATGCACCCAGGTACTTCACAGTTCCACAATATCAATGTAGGAACTTTGCCATGTTAAGTTGCAAAATAACCACTCTGCCTCATCACAGTCAGCTTTGCAGTGGGTCAGATTTACAAAGTTCCTGTGGTTCTCGTACTGACCAGCAGCACCTCCCTCCATCAGAGTAGTAAATTACTTTCTTCACAGAAGGAAGTTCAGTTCAATATATGGCTGCGGCGCTGCCATTGGCGTCATATATTGCAGGCGGTCTGCTCAGTTAGTATAGTTAAGATTTGTGTATTCTGTAATCTCCATTCTTGTGAATTGTTTAAACTGAATAATTGTACAATTGTAACCGGTTGCAGTGTGTCAACCGGATTGTTAATAAAGAGAATATTATTAGTCTTCAGATGGTCCAACGCCATTTTCCGAATGGTTGACTCACACTCTCTAGAGTGTAAATTACAGTTAACGTTGACATCCCCACCATACTTTCAACTTTTGAACCCAATTTTAAAGTTGAACTGAAGGCCAAAATAAATAATTAATGTCACCTGATCATTATACAAAACATGAATTTATCGGCCAATTACTCCAATGCAGTTATAGTCTGAACACAAAGCCGCTTGCAAATAGAGACATCCTACGTACACAATCCATATGGCCCCTGCAATACATTTGTTGAAATGGGACACTAAAAACAACAAGAGCCTTGCTTACAAAGTTCAATAACATCTCAAATTACAGCTTATAGTCCTCTGCAAATTATTGAAACATGGTACTGAAAACACATTCAAACAACTGATAATAAATATAATCATATATCATAATAATCTAATAAAATATGATTCACACATGCATAGGCTTGCATAAAAGAGTTTAATTTAGTTCAATGTCCATGATAATGACTAAAATATCAATACCTGATGATGAAGCCAAAGGAGTCGAAGTCGACCACGGATCTGCAGCTGCAGCAGCCAAGGGTGGTGCCCTGTCAGGCTGGGCAGCGGCAGGTGGCATTCCCCAAGGGTCAGCGGGAACGGAGGCTGGGGCGGCCCACGGGTCAGCAGACGCAGCAACTGACAGATGGCCGTCCCACGTCTGTGAAGGCGGAATCTTCGACGCTCCTCCCATCGCAAAGTCAAATGCTACCAACTCATCGTCCGCTCCAGGCGGCTGATTCTGGAACATCATGGACAGTCATATATCAGAATATTCTAGATTACACCTGAAAGAGCTTAGAAATATGTAACTCTTTATTCATAATTACTTAATTACTCTTTAACTCATAAATCCACAAGGAAATTAAATGATCAGCATCTGTGAGAAGTCCAAAAGCAAGTATGCATGCATGCATACACAAATCCATTCATGAATCTATATATTCATTCATTCATTCATTATTAGCATTTATATAGCGCCCCTTCAAGAAACTACTCAGAGGCGCTCCCAGCCCAGCCACGGCAAAAGAAAAAAGATTTAAGGGACTTAAGGAATAAGGATTGACTGGTCAGGTGGAGGAGATGGAGGTTAGGGGGGAGGTCATTCCAGATTGACGGCCCCACAACCGAGAAGGCTCGACACTGTCTGGTAGCGTATGTACACATTCATCCTGGTAGTCATAGACAACACTTACCGTTCATATAAATACAACACAGTTTTTATTGCATGACTTGTGAACCAATTAAAATTGCATTATTGGAAGATATCTGATATATGTCAGGTGGATAATGGTTGAAAGAGATTCAGTTTAAGACTAAGCATAAAATCCAATAAGAAGTTGTTTATGATCCATAACACAAAACAAATTATGCAAAAGTCAATTACGCTAACACAAAGAAGAAAAATAACACTTGTGCTTCTGTTAACTTGATCCAGCCAAAGATTGATGAATACTCTATGTGCCATCTACAAATATTTGATTTTGAATGGCTGGTCAACAAACAACTTGGTGAAACTTGCTCAGGTCCTGCACAATAACCATCTTAAGTATGGGGAACACGTAGCCAGAAAACAATTTCGGGGTTTCCATTTCGGGGTTACTAATAGACACAGTCGCACAATACACAGAATTAGTTTTTAAACCTTCAGAAACTACTTATTTGGTGGGATTTGACCCTATTACACCTCCATAAATACGCCCGTGGTTTCAGAGGAAGATCTTGTACTCATGTTGTCCACATTACAAGGCGAGTACTCTAACCAGTCAACTACTCTGCTGCACTTTACAACACAATTTGCCATGACATACTAGCGCCTTAATACAATACAGACTAGATAACTACTAAAAGCAGCAAACACAGCTATATGGGACATCTAACACTGCCACCAGTATATGAAAAGACATGAAATAGTACGCTCTTATTTATATGGTTCTTCCCAAAAGGGCAAGACATGGAGTTTGCAGCAGACGTCACAAGATGACAGATGACGCAGATGATATAGGTGCAGACGATGCAGCTGCTGTTCACAGAATACAATGACTTCATCTGAGCCATCGATGAGCTCAGATGATGAGGCGAAATCATCAGAAAAAGGAATCGTTTATATAATTCTTTAGCAATGGATGAAAACTGCCTTCAAAAACGTCTAAAAACCAAGGACTTCTGGTGCATCATGGTTATGCCCAAAAAGTGGCACCCACCACAAATTCCAAGCCAGAGTGCAGAAAAGGCATGTTCAGTAGCTGCTCAAGCTGGTCAGTATTAGAACTGTTTGTTCCAAAACACATGCTCAGAAGCAAGCCCTCCATGCTTTAGTCTCATATTGCACTGTGCACAGCTTCACTCACATCTTTAAGTGTTTTTTAATCAATTGATGACAGTAACTTCTCCTCTATCAATGAAACCAGAATGGGAAGCCAATCCACTTCCACTCTCCCTCTCCAATCAAACATCAGTTTACTTCCCAATGGACATTCAGGATCGTGTTTGAGTTGAACGCCTCTAAAATACCAGCAGTAGTCGCTTTTTGCCTTCTTCAATGTAGATGCTGGATGGTTGAACTGCTGCAAACTAAAGGGAACTTCTCGATCGACAGCCCACGATGCTTCAACCACAATCATCATAGCAGCCTCAGTTCATATCAACCAAGCATAGCTGCTCGTTCCGATGATAAATGTCATCCTCATTTTCATCATGGGGCAGTAGTACTCAACTAAACCATACTAACAATGTCTCTTACATCAACACACAGACTTAACATTCGTCCCATGAGCTATCTCTCAAGGCAGATCGACCTGCTTCAAATTTACACACAATGTTCTACTACACTGAAAACCATACGAGAAGTCGATAGTTAAAAACTCAGAAAATTAATAAATGAGAGCAACCTAATGTCCAGCCACCTTACTTAAGCTCGTTAGATTACCTCGCTAAATTACCTTACCTCGTTAAATTACCTTACCTCGTTAAATTACCTTACCTCGTTAAATTACCTTACCTCGTTAAGTTTCTTGCTCTCTTCGATTGCCATCTGAAGTTTCAGTTCGTCTCCTTTTCTCCTCTTCTGCTCCTCCTCATGCTCCTCTTTACTCATCGCAAGCGCCAGCTGCAATTGCAAATCCTCTTCGCCAAAGCTCGATGGTCGCACGGCCTCCAGTTCGGAATTCAATGGAGCACCACCACTTGCTAGAACATCAACAACAACACACTGTTATATTTAAAGCAATGATTAATAGAAAGTAAATAGTCGTCCTTTGATGTGCATAGCAAGTGGTATATAAGACCACTGCATACTAGCAGCTTAGGTCATGCGGAACAGCGCTACTCTGTGAGCACCGATTAATTATTAATGATAACATTTAAAAAGACTAATTAATGAATTCATCAAGATTTTTTATAAGAAATGCAAAGGCTTTATATAACCGATATGTTACACCATGAACATTTCAATTAATAGAAATACCATTCTCACATTGTTGAAAAGTCTTTAACTAAATCTTCTTCCAGAGCTAAACCCTAGATTCTAAATAGTTTAAAGATAATTCATTTGCTAGTTGCTCAAGCACCAAGATTTACCAGTATACTGTTACATCCTGTATATTAACCATTGATCCCTACCAAGGCAAAAAAAATTGTTCCACATTTCTGCTTCAAATTACAAAAAAGTAATAGGTTTAACACAATGCCCATAGATATGACTCATTATTTAACACTCGTAGAGAATTCTTCATCAGAATTTGAAATTTTTTATAAGAAACGCAACCCTGAGTCGACGATGCATAGAGATAACGATCTGACGTCGAGTGTGACATTCTGCCAGTGCCACTGTCCTTTCGTACTGTAGACTACAAGACAACAGAGATCAGCATTAGATCAAATAAGTAAATGATCTAATCATTCTAATGTCTCTAATCCATATTTTTTTAACAAAGCTTTTTCAATCCTTCCCTTATCATTTCGGTTCAGTTCGGTTCCTTATATCTGCAATCTGCACCATCTTTCTATACATCCTAACATCAGGAATGGCCCACCTCCAGCAAATTACAAATCACTACCCAACATTTGAGCGACTTTGTCTTGAAGCCAACGCTCTTGTTTTCTCTTTGGTCCTGATGAACCCGGGCAACTCACTGCCTGGGTTTACCTTCACCAAAAAATCCACCAACCTCCCCCCGTAATACACTATGCAACCACGATCACACGACTTTTGCCTACCTGTTGCTGATAATTTACAGTGCAAGACACTATAGTTAGAATGTTGTACTCATATTGACAGTTGATTGTTATGAAGACATTATATATGTACATAAGAGTGCAGATATGCAATTGGTTTCAATACAGAATATAAAGAAGGCTGTCCAGTTGCCCAAATGACCAAGTTCAAGGCTCGGACAGGAAGATCCGTTGATTTCCAACGTGATACATCTAAGATACTGACGGAGACATGCAATGAATGAACAATAACTACTTATTATATCGGACACTCACCCCCATTCCGGTGTTTTGAGCGAATCGTTCTTTTGCCGTTAATGCTTTAGTTCTTTCGTTTTTGAAGCGCTCTTCGTCTTTAAGGAGAACGACAATCTGCTTGGATTTCTCTCGTATACTTGACCCATGGTCCTTGCCATCCTCAAGATACTGGAAATCCTTCAAAGATTGAATGCTGTGTAGGTTTTCTCTTGACTGCTGTGCCACACGCTCACTTCCCGTCTTCAGCAGGTAGTCAAGAAGTACGAGGGACTTGTAGACGTGCCGCCAATTCTTTCCATGATCATTCAACCGTTTCCAGATCATGTTCATGATCTCGGCAAGTGCCATCACGTTAAATGTCAAGTCGGCGATCTCGGACATGAGCGAAGTCGAAGGACCCCAAGGGTCATTTGAGGTCGCCTCTCGAACTTTAACCTCAGCAAGAGTGAAGTTTTTAACGACATTTTTAAGTGTTCTGTGAATCGGCATTTTGAAGGTTGCATCAACCTATTAAATAGAAGGTCATCAATTTCCTGATTACTGTTCAGATCTCACAAATTACAAACTATTCATAGCTTTGACCTTGATTATCAAAATAAACATAGGAAAATCCTAATACATGACAGGTCAAATACAAGCATAGAAATGAACATGAAATGTATAGAGCCATCATTAAGGCTCCTGATGCTGAAGGTTTTTCACTACAGCACTAAACCTCAGCATAACCAACTCTGCAGAATGTCTCTTCCTGAAGCCCACCATAACTTTGGCATTTAAGATCAGCTGCTTCCAAAGTAATGATAATAATAATATTCGTTTATTGACATTCAATCTGACACACCACAGAATGATTACAGGTACAAGTTATACGAAATATGGCCAGCTTCGCATGACACGCAGGTCGGCTACAACAGGTTCGGTAACTTAACACTAATGGCCTAAGTGCTGGAACGCTCCTGATTCGGCCAAGTCAGGAGTGGGAGGGGCGATCTTATTTTCAACAGACCCGAGGCAAACAACACAACAGGAAGCGCCACTGGCAGCTAACAGAAAATTCAAATAAATTTTTGCCCTGAGTGAGGCTTGAACCCGGGTCGCGATAATGACTCTCAGTTTATCGACCAGCACCCTCTCAACTGAGCTATGGATCCCGCCAAAGTGATCACCATCTGCACAGCAACGACTTTGCCTGTGAGTTAGAGTAGCTAGATCACCAGCAGAGGAATAAATTCATTCCTCTGCATGTACTTTGGACACAAGATGCCAAGACCCAGGATCCACTTTGACATCACTTTGACTAAGTTACTAAGGCAAGTAACCAGTCATGCAAATTAGCAAGTACTTACCACACCAATAAAAATCTTAGTCACTAATACAAAGTGAGTTAGACAATCTGAATCAGTTGTAAGCTGAACATATTTAACTCCAAAGATTATAGTATTATCCTAGTACTTAGTGAAAGCGATGCATCACATAATCCAATCACAATTTACAGCGACATTCCTGCATCATCCATCCTCCTTTCATGGTCACGTTATAAATGGATTAGTAAACTCATCGGAAACTCAACTATCTGTAACGAGCCTATTCGAAACCAGTCCCGCATAATCCGCACAAGTTTTTTGCGGGAGTACTAACTTCTATGTAGAATGAAGGATGACAGAAAGATAAAAAGTGTGATGCTGGGAATTATGGATGGTAATGGAAGAATTTGACGACCAAACAGAGAGTGGATAGACGACATCAAAGAGTGGTGTAATCAAGACATTTACAGCTTAAGCAGATCTGCTCAGGACCGCGGACTTTGGAAGAGAACGATAAAGTGTGCATTGGACACCTACGGGTTGTTAGCCCACGGATAATGATGATGACTAACTTCTAGTTTACATTAAATAAACAAGGGACAAAACCAAAGTAATGCACAGGGCAGACAGAAAAACGTAATTTTTCATTCAACATGGTGTCACGAAACAAGTCAACGAGATGTAACATTTTATATATTTCGCCGAAGCCGGACAATCTATCACGCTTAAATCATTCGGGTTGCGAGCATCGCCAAGAGGAGGGGTCACCACAGGAACGTTGTCCAAGTGCAAGTTCTTGAGTTTATTGTTAACTAATAGACAAAATATTGTACAAAAGTGACATAACGCTGAAATTTAAAGCGTAACAAGTGCGTTTCTATGCCGATCTTTCTAAACCGACCTTTCACGCTTTCAGCTTTTTGTTGTACGTTCCTTCGTTCTTCGGTTAGTATGTGTGTGTGTTTATGTGCATGCGTATCAAGCGCTTCCGGTATACGTAATGAGGGGTCGTCTATGATTTACCATCCACACAAATAACAGGTGCTTGCTCGTAGGCCGACATAGGCCATACATTGGATTTGCGGGACTATAATTTTTAATTTAGGTCTAAAATATCAACGATCGCAGCATGGATTTGTTACCATGATTTGTAGCATCAGACTTGCAGTCAACGTGTTGATGAAGTGAACAATTATCTGTTTAAGGACTTTACTGCGATTTTCTTTAGTAACGAGCTAGACCATGCATTTTGGGAATGAACGTTTGATACCGGTATATTATTATTAATTTTATGGTTGGCCTAGATGACCTATAAGAATTTGGTTCTGAGAATTCAATGAATTGCACCAGCGGAAGAAAGAGTTCATTCATCACCACCATCATCCCCTCCTCTTCAAACATTCTTTGGTAACTCCACTTCTAAAAAAACCATCACTTGATAAGGAAATCCTTTCTAATTATCGACCTGTTTCCAACCTCTCATTCATCTCTAAACTAACAGAACGTGTCGTACTCTCTCGCATCAATGACTACTTGACTTCAAATTCACTCCTTAACCCAAACCAGTCCGGCTTAATTTACTAAAAAGCACTCCACCGAAACACTTCTCACTTCACTCTACAATAAACTTGTCTCTGCCATCTCTCATCAACAAGTCTCCTGCCTTTGCCTCCTTGATGTCTCTGCAGCCTTTGACACCATCGACCATAACATACTACTCCAAAGACTGTCTTCCTGCTTTGGCTTTACCGACACTGCTCTCCTTTGGATTCAGTCTTATCTCTCATCACGCACTTTCTCAGTCAAAACACTTGAAACATCATCTCAATCACGCCCCCTCACCTGTGGTGTTCCGCAAGGTTCTGTCCTCGGGCCCCTCTTGTTCATCCTCTACACCACTCCACTCAGTTCACTCATAAAAGCATCCACAGTCGACCATCATCTATATGCTGACGACACCCAATTATTCATCTCTTTCTCTCCAAGCAGCTTCTCTGACTCCATAAATAATCTTCTCTCTGTGGTCACCCAAATCACCTCTTGGATGACCTCAAATCTCCTCTGCCTTAACCCCTCCAAGACAGAATTTATACTAATTGGCCTCAGAGAGCAACTCAAGAAAATTCCTGATCCCTCTATTTCCTTCAACAATGACTCTTCTTCCAACCACACTTTCTCCGCAAATTCTCCTGTCCGAAACCTAGGTGTAATCTTTGACCAGCATCTTAGCTTCTCCGACCACATAACCCAACTTTCCCGCACTTGTTTCATGCACATACGAGATCTCCGCAGAATCCGACCTATGCTTGACTTTAAAACTGCATCCACAATAGCCACATCCATAGTTCATGCGAAACTTGATTACTGCAACTCTCTCTTCCTAAACATTGATATAACCCAAATTAACCGCCTCCAAGCTATCCAGAATGCCCTCGCCCGTGCAGTGACGAAAACCCCCAAACGTCACCACATCACTCCTGTCCTGAAATCACTTCACTGGCTCAAAATACCTGAACGCATCGAATACAAAGTCCTCTCACTCACTTACAATACACTTCAATCATCCCAGCCGTTCTACCTTCGTCAGTTGTTCATCATCCAGCCACCTCGTTCAACACGCTCCTCATCCTCCATTACACTGCTTCGCCCTCCCATCACTTCATCACTGAAATTCGCAAACCGCTCCATAGCCATTGCCGTTCCACCTCTCTGGAACAAACTTCCGCCAGCACTTCGGCAAACTTCCGACCCATCATACGAACTCACCAAAACTCCACCTCTCGCTATCTCCCCACAGGTCTTTCACTCAAAACTGAAAACATTGCTCTTTCAAAAATCCTATCCTGATTCTTCTTCTCCTTACATCCCCCGCCACTTCAACTCTAAACATCACCCACCTTAGCCGTCCATCTATCTGCCTGCCTGACTCTCCGGACTTGACCCGCTGCCTATCGATTTTGTTTTGATTGAGCGCCTGTGAATAAGCTGGTTCCCGCGACTTGGCTTTTGTGGGCGCTGTAGAAGTTTCGAGATTACGATTACGATTACGATTGAGAGGGTTTAGGGTGGTCTAATGGTTAACACTGGCACCATTGTATTATTTATTTAGCTCTTGAAGAACGCGTCCAGCTACTGAACAGCAGCCTCATCAGTCACACGCAATTAAGGCAGTTAAACTGTATACCAGAGAAGCGAATTGCACCATTAATTGTGACTGGCACGATCGAAGAGCTTATGGATACGGATACGGTCAGGGCTGTAATCAAGGGTATACGCGGGTATTTTTCTACCAGTACAGTCCTGGATACGGTCCGGATCGCTTCCAGCAACCGTCCTTATGAGGTCTACTGAGTCTTCCATTCAACAGATGGCGTTGGTGAATCAGTAGTAGGATGTTCTGAGCGCCCCGTTGGCAGCCGACAGTTAAATTCAACTCCATGGGCGGAGACTTAGGGGGTACAGAGGGAACGGTCTCCCAATGCTTGTGGTGGAAAACCGTCCATGCGAATGTCCCCCTAAATATTTAAGAAACATTCATAAGTGCATCGTAAATTTCGACGCAGTGTGAGCACTGACAGTAATTTATACCCCGTAGTCGATCGAGTCAATCGGTCGAGTCGATCATAACTCGACCAAGTCGAGTCGATCGAAAAATCGTCGATTCGATCGACTTGCAAGTCGAGTCGATCGCTGTTTCATCGACTCGACTTGACTTAGAAATATTTTACCTAGGTGATGACCGGATTAATTGCTCCCTTGGATACGCTCCTGACTGAACATAATACAGATCTACTATTATAGACCTATAGGCCCTATATAGGCCTACATATGTAGATGTTAATTTTGAGAATATAAAATGGGGCCTTTTTATGACGTCACTTCGATTGTGATACAATTCTACAATTAAATAAGTTAACTGGGAAACGAAATTAGGCCTATTGTGACGTCACTTCGATCAGAATACAGATCTATACTATCATACAATTTAATTAATTTTGAGAATACAAAACTAGGCCTCTGCTTATTGTAACGTCACTCTGATTATGATACAATTTTATTATTATAGGCTAGCTATTATAAGTTCACTTCGAGAGTTAAAAAGCCTATTGTGACGTCACTTCTATTATAACACAAAATAATGTACCATTATAGAAGCGCAGCTTCAGAATATAAGCAAGGCCTATTGTGACATCTTTTTGATTATGATACAAATGTAGGCCTACTATTAAAAAGTGCATTTTGAGAATATAAACAAGGCCTATTGTGACGTGATTTTGATTATGATACAAATGTACTATTATAGAAGTGCATTTTGAGATTATAAACAAGGTCTAGGCCTATTGACGTCACTTCGATTATTATACAGATCTACCGTAATAATTATTGAAGTTCATTTATTATACAATTCTACTATTAAATAAGTTCACTGAGAAAATGAAATTAGGTATAATTATTGTGGCGTCATTTCGAATTTCGATTATGCTATGATACAGATCTGCTCTCATAATTTCATTTTCATAATACAAAACCGGGGCTGCTTAATCGTAACATCGCTCTGATTATGATACAAATCTATTATTATACGTTCAGTTTGAGAATATAAAACTAGGCCAATTGTGAAGTCACTTCGATTATTTTACAAAATGTACTACTATAGAATTGCGTTTTGAGAGTATAAACTAGGCCTATTGTGACGTCACTTCGATTATTACACAGATCTACCGTAATAATTATCGAAGTCATTTACAGAATCAAAAACGAGGTCTATTGTGACGTCACTACGATTACAATGCAAATCTACTATAAATTCATGAGATTACGAAATTAGGCTTATTGTGACGTCACACAGATTATGACAGATCTACTATCTACTAATCTACTAATAATTTCATTTTGAGATCACATAACTGCAAAGGTGGTCAAGAGACAAAACTAGGCTAAGTCGACGAAGTCGATCGAGTCGATCGTCGACCGAGCCAAGTCGATCGTAGCCCACGACTCGATCGACTGCGGGGTATCTATAGGACTGTCTATTCCGGACATTTGTAAGAAGTAAAGATTTTTAAAAGAAATTTTTTTCAGCTATTTTTGCCATTTTGACAAGGAGATAATTTTGACTTTAAAAGGACATCAGCTTTTTTGAGAGGGAAAACTGGTAGGCTATGTTTTTCAAGGTCAGAGGATTTCGAGTAAACGACTAAAAAAAGGTCGTCAGAAATATTGGTCGACGAAAAGGGAAAAGTTCGTCAGCGGTCCACCCGTCCGCCCAAAATGTCGCGCCGCGGCGATCGACCTTCGGCCGCTCGTTCTTCCCCCCCAAACTTCTAGTACAAGTCACCGTCTATGTTCGACTCCTGTAGTAACTTGTGATCATCCGTCGTACTATGAATGATTGTAAATACACCGCCCAACGGTCCACACTCGCCAGTCGCCTGCGCCCACGTGCACCCAGTCAGATGGAATTGAGTCTTGGTAGTGTTAGGTAGAAGGCGGTTAGAGACTGACCAGTAGAGCGCAGCTGTCTCTCTCTGTCTATCTATCTATCTATCATCTATCTATCTATCTATCTATCTATCTATCTATCTATCTATCTATCTATCTATCTATCTATCTATCTATCTATCTATCTATCTATCTATCTATCTATCTATCTATCTATCTATCTATCTATCTATCTATCTATCTATCTATCTATCTATCTATCTATCTATCTATCCATCTATCCATCTATCCATCTATCCATCTATCCATCTATCCATCTATCTATCTATCTATCTATCCATTATTATTATTATTACATAAATTTATTACGCGCGCAAGGTCACACCAAAGTGTCAATCTATCCATCTATCCATCTATCCATCTATCCATATATCCATATATATATATATATACAGGGTGGGCCAGCATAAATGTCCCGACTTTGCACGCGTATAACTTCGCCAATTTTTAACATTTATTTATACTTGATGCATCAAATTAAAGGTATTTCACTCTAGTATTAACTCTAAAAAAGTCGAACTGATACTAGTTTAGGTTTTAATTATATACTTGGATCAGCGCTAGCTACCGTTTTTTGTCATTACTGACGCATTATGACGCCGTTTCCCGGGAAAATTCTATCGTTTTTTGCTAAAACGCGCGTAGACACGATCACTTTGAGTGTTTGTAGGGTCCCTACCATGAATATATTCTAATCGCAAAACCGCGTCCTTTCAATTTTGCCAACAGCCGTGCACTGCCATGCGCTGCTTCAGACGCTTGCACGCTGCCAGTCGTTTCTTTGCGTAAGAGCTGGAGAGTTCGTGGGACTTCTCGTCGACAAATTACTTTAACTTTAGGTCTATAATCTTTTCCAATACGCTATTCAGTGCTTCTAAGACGGCCTGTTTTGCGCTGAATTTGCATGCAGGGCCTGCCCTGGTCATTGTCTTGACTGCAAATGTACGCGGACACACGAGCAATGTTAGCGGATGTGAGCGCCGTGCGCTCCGATTCCCATGGTTTGCGAGTAGAAAGTCCTGTTTTATCAATTTTCCGTAGCAGATAATACAAGGTATTGTTTATTCCATCCTCTGTTAGAATATTCGTTAATCATTTCAAACGAATTAAATCCCTTATCAGTTCGTAAAATTAAGATCGAAACGCGATCATCGTTTGTCAACGGCGCCAGGTTGCGTCACAAATTACAACAAAATATGGTAGCTAGCGCTGTTCCAGGCATATAAATTAAAACCTAGACTAGTATCAGTTCGACCTTTTTAGAGATAATACTAGAGTGAAATACCTTTAATTTGATGCATAAAGTATAAATAGGCCTAAATGTTAAAAATTGGCGAAGTTATACGCGTGCAAAGTCGGGACATTTATGCTGGCCCACCCTGTATATATATATATATATATATATATATATATGGACATTAATTACTGCGTCTCAGAAACCTTAGGTTAGAGTGCAGTATTATACGTGCATCTACAAAATCCATTTTCAGATCTGTGGACCATATAATTAATCGGGGATTGGTTCTAGTATACGATGGAGAGTGTGATTGGTCAGCAAGATGTCTTTTGTCTCGATGCTGTGGCGCTTCTTCCATCCTTTAGCTAGGCCATATGTTTGCGTGTAGGTCATACGCTCTGGATGCTTGTAATATTGTATACTTTGTTTCAACGGAAGATATTTAGATGGCATTTGTGTCGACGACGACCGTATTATTATTGATGTCTACACGTGTTTCTCCACATCTTTCTTCTCGTCAGTGTCTGGCTGTGACTGATGTTGACAAGAGAGTGGCAGCTGGTGCATCCTGCTGCATATAGACGGCTATTGATTTATGCTAAACGACGACTGCATCCTTTTCAGCTCTCGCACCTGCATCAGCAGCAGCAGCACATAAGAAGATGGTTTATTTGTGTGCAGCTGGCGTCAATCACTCGGTCGTCTTCGGACGAGATCTCTGATTTAATTCACCACAATAAGCGACCATTTGAACGGCAGAGCGATGCTGCCATAAAATCGGATGCTATTTGAAGAGGCTGCTGCTGATGTTGCTGCATCGTCAGTATAGGACGGGCTAAGCAGTTACCCGGTGCCATCGGACCGATGCCTGTTCTTCTCTACATATCAGTCAGTTGCAGCGGCTGGTCGCTTCATGTGTATACGCGTATAGTTAGTTGGTTGGTCGAGGTGATGGAGACGATTCAGTTGTTGCTGATGCTGACGCTGCACGCGATCAATATTGCAGAGGCTGATGGAGGGAGTATAGGTGGATAAGAGGAAAGGAAGGAGGGATCGAGGAAGGAGGAGGAGGAGGAGGGGTTGAGCAGAACACACACACGGACATCTGGACTGACCTAGCGTGGTGCTTGAGGGGGCAGCTAAACGTCCGTTTTATTATGGAGGGAATGATGCCGGGCGGCAGTGTGATGTTAAGGTCTTTCGTATGCGGTGGCGGTGGTGGCGGTGGTGGTGGCGGCACTGGTGGCTGATGCTTCTCCCGCCAGATTATCTATATATGCACACATGCACAGAGAGGCATCTTGTTGGATACAGCGACAGGCAAACGACGTTGTCTCATCAGCATAATTACATCTTGGCAGCGATTTACTTCTCACCAGCTGCTGCTGCTGCTGCTGCTGCTGCTGAGGTCGCATCCTCTTCTGCAGCGTCTTCAGCAACATTCGAAGCGTCGTCGTTGCTGCATGATCGTCATCATGGACAGAAGATGATTATTGTTGTGAAAACAAGGAGAGCATCGGGAGGGTTGATGTGGATTTAGAGCGTGCGGAAATGAGAAGGAACAGTGGATGATGCCCGCTGGGGTTTGCTGATAACGAAATCGGGTCAGCTGCCTCTACTAATTATAACGCATCAGTATTCGGTCTTCCTCTATCTGACAATTGATATTAGTGTAGAGAAGAAGAAAGTGAACAACCATCTGGGATATTATGGTCGGAAGAAAACTAGGTTTTCAAGAGACCTCGTGTGAGCGTGCACATACACACTCTATGAGATCTCTATGCCCTGGGAAAGCAACACAGGGCTTGTTTAAAGAAATGTTTTAGCTGCACAACCGCTTCTCTCACTCCCTATAGCATAGCCTACTGAGGTTTTATATGCGTGTTTGAAAACATATTCACATTCGCCTCTATTGGCTTAGGCCTATTTCGCATCAACTGCTCGCTTGAATCGCATATGCATATATTAGGTAGCAGTGTGGGCCTATATTTATTACACATAAGTCAATGTTACAATCATCATATTATTGCATCAGTGTGCAGTGTCGTCTTGGGTATTGATGGCTCAAAAAGCCTTCAGATATGCCACCTTGATTTCTTTATTGCAATCAGTGCATACTAAGTTATAGTCAGAGACAGGATCAGGTAGGCCTACTAAAACTACTAATACCATATAAGGAGTTGAAATGATACGTCGTTACGCTAATGGGGGACAGAATCATTCAAAATACTAAATACAATGAAAAAGACTGATTATAAACCACAATAAACGATAAATAGACGAATAAAAATAATGGAGTAAAAACGGATATTAAACAAACTTATTAATGAGAAATCGAGCGAAAACATGCTAGTATTAATGTTTTTTTAAAGAAATCCACACAGCGCTGAAATTCGTCGCATTTGAGACTCGAAGTCTATTCCTCAGAAGTCAGTGTCGAACTTTAGATTCTTCCGCGGAGGAGTCAACATGGATTTGGAAGGAGTTGTTAATCGAGAACAGACGTCGGCAGATGTCGCCTCCTCACCGGAAGTGACGGCCGTTGTTGTGTATCTCCCCGAAGAGTTCATCTTTCCACGATACTATTACTACACAATCGGAGGAGGACCTCTGTTGGCGGGTGCCCGCCCGGACCGTGAGGAGACCCGTCTGAAGGAACTGATGGTGCTGCTCGTCTATCTGTCGCCTGCGTTCCTCCTCTTCTCCACCGTCGCAAACCTGTTTGGGGCAGTCACCCTCTACCGGATTTACCCGGCAGTCCTGTCGACTGCCTTCTACGTCTTCGTTGGTCTGCTGCTGGACACTGCGGTCATCTGGTCAAGATGTGGACTCGAATGGTTGAGACTGGTCTCCGATTGGGATCTGCGGGAGATCATCGGATCATCTTCGGCGGTGCTCTGCAAGGTACGATCGACGACGATAGATATATAGATGTATATAATATATATATATATATATATATGTATATACAGGGTGCGTCAAAAAAAGTAATCCCCTACGGTTTTT
The DNA here is from genome assembly GCA_949752735.1 of Lumbricus terrestris. Classification (NCBI taxonomy): domain Eukaryota; kingdom Metazoa; phylum Annelida; class Clitellata; order Crassiclitellata; family Lumbricidae; genus Lumbricus; species Lumbricus terrestris. The sequence continues at coordinate 71,490,316 of OX457036.1, read as the reverse complement.
AGCCCATGTCTTGACCAAACATACGAATTTTTAAATGAAACTTTACAGTCTTAAAGGCAATTTATATCTACGTACAATGGTCAAATTTAAAAAAAATATTTCAAACGGAACAAAAGTTACACCACTTTTAGGGAGGCCACCCACCGTTTTTTGACGATTCAAAAACGAAGCGCAACAAAAATTAGGTTTTTTGCCAATATCTTGGCCAAAATTAAGAATATCGAAATGAAATTTTACAGGCTTATAGACAATTCATACCTGCACACGGTACTCAGATTCCATCAAAAATATTTCAAACAGGACAAAAGTTATACCACTTTTAGTGAGGCCGCCCACCGTTTATTGACGATTCAAAAACGAAACGCAACAAAAAGTAACAAAAACACGATTTTATTAAGTCTCATCTCAAATAACTGTTGTCAAATGACCTTGGTAGTGCTTCACAACTTGTGCTCAATGTGCCCACCACCCGTGCCAAAACTTATTTTGAGTCACTTTGCAAAGTTCTTGATGGACCTGTTGATTAAGCTGATAGATTCTTTATTTACCAATTTGATAGTCATCTTGCTAAGTGACTTCTCAGTGGCGCGCAGCTACGCTGGTGCCCTGTTTCTTTTTTAAATAGTAACAATAATGATCATCTGGCAATATCAAGGCTATTTGATAACAATTATTTAAGATGAGACATAATAAAATCGTGTTTTTTCTACTTTTTGCTGCGTTACGTCTTTGAATCGTCAAGAAACGGGGGTGGCCTCACTAAAAGTGGTATAACTTATGTTCTGTTTGAAATATTTTGATGGAATCTGACCACCATGTGCAGATATGAATTTTCTTTAATCCTGTAAAATTTCATTCCGATATTCTTAGTTTTGGCCAAGATTTTGGCCAGAATAATTAAATTGGCTTTTTCTTACTTTTCGTTGCGTCGCGTTTTTGAATCGTCAAAAACCGGTGGGTGGCCTCACTAAAAGTGATATAACTGTTGTTCTGTTTCACATATGGCTATGAAATTTGACTATTGTACGTAGATATGAATTACCTTCAAGCCCGTAAAACTGGATTTGAAAAATTCCTATTTTTGGCCAAGATATTGATAAAAAGCCGTAGGGGATTACTTTTTTTGGCGCACCCTGTAGATGTATATATATACGTAGATATATATATGGATGTTCCTTTGCTTGACTTTAGAATGATTGGAATAGATTTCTAAGATAACTAAGTAATTCAAGTAATTCATTATGATAAGCACCTTTTCAGGGTTCAGAGAACTACCCAGAGGCGCTCGTTTGATTGGTCGCCACGCCATTTATAGAGTTTCCCGTTCACGGATCGTGCTAGCACGAGATTTCCAATTCCAAGTTTCTGAGGCAATTGTTTTAACGCTGCTAAACCTATAACATCATTGTTTTAACATTATCCCATTTAAATATTTATGATTATTGTAGGGCAATGTAGGCCTTCTGCGACGGGAAGTAAATGTCATTGAAACGGAATCATGTTAGCAATTAGCTTATTTGCAGAACTGACAACTGACGTAGTACAACACTCAGGATGTCAACTATTGATCATTTCTCTACTGCACATCTTTAGTATCATAGGAAAGAATCGTTCTTTTGCTTGTGAGCATTGCAACTTCATAAAACTTTCGAAATTGACCCATGAAAAACCAATAACATTGATGCTGATGATGATGATGCTGATGATGATTACGATGACGATGATAACGTCGACGACGACGACGACGACGACGACGATGACGATGCTGCTGCTGCTGCTGATGATGATGATGATGATGATGATGATGATGATGATGATGATGATGATGATGATGATGATGATGATGATGATGATGATGATGATGATGATGATGATGATGATGCACTGCTGATCATTCTTTCGCAGGATGAAATCATGCACTGCAGTGTGACACATGGCCAAAATAATTTATTTGTCCTGAATATTTCTCGTAAAGTTTATGAACGAAAGATTGACGTAACATTAGAAAAAAGTTAATTATTCAGAACAGTATGCGGTCCTAATTAATTGTGATTTCCTCATCACAAAAAACTTATTATAGACCATATTTATTAATAGGCCTATTGTTTTTTATTGCAAGAAGAATGCATTAGGAATTTAGGAGTGGCGCTTTGGTAGATTACAGCTTATGGATCGTTGCGCCACGGACAGTAGAGATTTTATGTGGCGCATGAATTTTATTGTACTTTATACGGATGAAATGATTCGGTCGATATCGTCTGGGTCCGGTTATGGTCGGTATCGTCCGAACCATCTGTTCGTCGATTTGTTTCGTTTATATTATAAATAAATCTCGAAGTAAGTTCGGTCATGTGAATTAAAATTAATGGGAACGAGGTTCGTATGGTTAAGCTCGAACTGTATGGTCGAAATTCGATTTAGACGATTACTATTATTCAACCGTTCGATCGTCTGCTATTCAATTCCATTCCATTTCATTCATTCAATTCAATTTCATTCCATTTCATTCATTCAATTCAATTCCATTCCATTTCATTCATTCAATTCAATTCCATTCCATTCCCTCGTTCTTCGTTTATCTATACTCATTCATTTACCGCAATAATGGCGCGTTTTGTGGATACACTTATACACACCGGTATTTACTTAGTTACTTAATAGGCCTACCCTAACCCTAACCCTAGCCCTAACCCTATAGGATTGGAAAACGAAGAGTCGTTAAAACAACTTGCGACAAGATTGAAGCTAAGATTCTTCGGGCATGTAATGCGATCTGATGGTTTGGAGAAGGAAATGATGCTGGCTTGCGGTGAGGGAAGGAGAAGACTCGGCAGACCAAGAACGAAATGGATGGACGAGATACACTACATAACTGGCATGAATTTGGAAGAACTGAGGGACTTGTCTGCGAACAGAGAACAATGGAGAATGTGTGTCAGGAAAATCGCTAGAGCTCTACGAGCTGACAGCACAAGGTGACAAGGTGACTTAATACCGTATTTGGTCCTTCCCCTTGCATGTAGCATATAATTATGTACATCGTGCAGTGCATATCCTTGTTACATGTTTAACGACACTGCCATATCAAAGATGATTTTAGTGTCGCCCTCCTCCTTTATCCAGGCTTGGGACTGGCACTGGCAGAGAACAACCAGTGGCGGGGTTGCAGTGCATATCCTCCATTCGCTTATGGCCATTGCTGGTCTTCCAGCTTCCATGCATCTCATCCGCCCAGCTCTTCCACGGTCTTTCCATTTTCCATATCCCATCAGAGTCAGGGATCCATGGCAGTTCATCGCTTTTCAATTAGTCGGCTCTTCTATTCTCGTTCATACGAGCCATAATTATTGTGTTCCATTTGCTTTAGCGTTTTCTTTCTGGGAATGCTTTCTATAGTCTATAAATTATATCCTCCAACCGTCCATGCGCTCGCTTATGGTTTTACAATATTCTGTGTTCCATCACAATGATCCCACCATGAAACAAATGGAATTCTCCTCAGCAGCCTATGATGTTCCGCCTCATTTTCAACCTGTCTGCGTTGAATCAATACAAATACAATGCAAGCTTATAATAAATATACATTCCTCATGCTAAAAAAGCAAATAATTCTTTTGTTAAATTCACGTGAATTATCTGCGACTTAGAAAAGTTAGACCCAATTCAACGAAACTTGTATACGTTCCTGTGACAAACATGGTGGCTATATATTTAGTCTGCATGGTACAGTATGAGTGAATATTACCGTTTGAATATAGCCTATATATATACACATATATGTATATACATATATATGTGTATATATATATGTGTATATGTGTATATACATATATATATACATGTATATATGAGACTGACATTTCGGAGCGAGTCGAGTGATTCGATCAGTTGCGATCTGACGATGAACTGCTCTCGGGTCAGATCTAGGTCAGAGCGGAAGAATGGCCGCCGAGACAAACAACATAAATATGATCTGAAGCAGATGATCTGATTTGCCATGGCCCTGATTGATCGATCTGATTTCAGATATGGCAATGGCATATATCGGCTACTGCAGCAGCGTGTTTCCTTGATTCAATTCTGTTATATTGTGGCTCCATCTGTTTCATTCCGCCTCTCGCATATATTGCATATTGCCGCGCTGCAGATGATTGGAGACATAGTGAAGTAGAACAAATCTATTCGTCGAGTCAGTGCATGGAGATAATATTATGGCAACGATCCTGGTTGTGTTTGAAAGGAGTATGAAGAGATCAGATGGAGGTGAAATGAAAGAACTTGAAATGGTGTCAGAAGGAGGTGAAGAAGGTGAAATGAGATCTGATGGAGGTGGTGAGTGGAAAGTGAAATCAAACGAATTCTGGTGAGATTAGTTGTGAGATGAAGTTGGAAAGAAATCTTTTGAGGAGAATTGAGTTGAACGTATTATAGGGATGGGACACATCTGATTGGATTGCACTCTTGACCAGTGGTTTCCGAAGAGTTAGAAACACAGTGTGACAGTGCCACGTGTAATGGCATTTCTGTGGTTTTAGTAGTGGAGGTAATGGCGATATTGATGTGGTGATGGTAGTGGTGGTGGCAGTGGTGGTGGTAGTGGTGGTGGCAGTGGAGGTGGTAGTAGCAGAAGTAGTGGTAGTGATAGTTGTGGTATAGTAATTCTTGTGCAAATACAAGACAAGACAGCTAGTATACCTCTCAGTGTATACTGTATAGTTATATCAGTTCATTGTACATAAAAATTATATCGCTGTGTGTATACATCGCTATGTGTGTGCTGGTGTGTTTGCCTCTCTGTCTGTGTAGGTCTATCCTTTCCTGTCCAACCTGGCTCTCCATCTTGACTCGTGGCTGCTCGTTGCCATGGCAGCGGAGACCGTCTTTGTCTACCAGCGTCCTCAGCGCCTCATGAAGGTCTGCCGCCTTCGACGATCCAGACTGGTGACGGGCATCCTCACCATCTCACTCTGCCTCATCAACTCCCTCTGCTTCTGGACCTACAGCCTCGTCACTCCTTTCTCCGACCTCCAGACAACCAACGACGATGACGACGACGATGCCACTCCTCCATCTCCTCCTCCTCCACCTTCAGCCGTCGTCTGCGCCAATTGGATCGTCCAGTCCATCGATCCTCGCCAGACCGGAAGTGGACTCGACCCCCGACGGATGTTCGTCATGATCGTCGATCTGGTGGTTGCTGACGTCGGTCCGTTCTTCGTCATCTTCTCCTGCTGTGTCATGCTGCTGACGAAGAGACTGAAGCGTCGTGACCAGGTCAGACAGATCGACAACACGTGGAAGGCGTGCAACGTCGATTCGTCGGCCGCCCATCAGCTCCACTCGTGTTTCATTGTCCTCTGCATCCTCCACACGGTCCTTCTCTTTCCCAAGCTCACCTACAAGTCGTTCCTCTTCGTCACCGACCTCCAGGTGACGGGTCTCGTCCAGCACCCGGTGGGGCACCGTTCGTCGGCCGTCGTGGCAAGGGCCGTCTGCCACCTGCTCCACTACGTCTACCTGACCTCCAAGGTCCTCGTCTTCCTCGCTGCGTCACCATCCTTCCGACGGGAGTGCCGTCGAGCGCCGAGCACTTGCCTCCGTCGGACCAAGGACCGTGCGAACGCTGGACCGGAAGACGACGTCCACGTGGTTTCCGGTGATCACGTGACGACGGGTCTGCCTCTGCTTCCGCCGCAGACGCAGACGAACGATTGCAGTCAGCTGATGACCGACGCCAAGTACGACACTCTGACGTCGACGGCCATCTTGGAAAATGGCGCCCCTTGTATTAAGATATTCAGCATGACGTCAGTGTAGTAGCCTGCCGCCAATTGAAAGTCTCTTGCACGTAGACCTGTCACCTATGATTTATATTTGCTCGACACATAAGACATGTACACGTTTATTTATTTATTTATTTATTTATTTATTTATTTATTTATTTATTTATTTATGAACTTGTGTCATTTACGTAGAGCCAATTTGTAATTCAAGATGGTTCGAAGAGTAAGTCTATACATGTATATATTGACCTCCAACTTGGGTTTCTGAACTATAGCGCTGAGGCAAAAACAATGATGTTAAGCTGGATTCTGCTGAAGCTCTTTGTGGGTCTACTGAATTGAACAAATAAGTGAGACTTTATTTTGGTCACAGTTTAGAATATAATATCTTATTATGAATATAAATAGTTAAAGATGCCCAGGATAATGCTGATAAGACTCAGATTGTAACTCCACGTGTTCAATGGTCTCCACAAATGCACAAATGCAAATTCTTTCTGCTAACTCTATAGGATTAAAAAGAGCATCCGCCGTTACGACTAAGTTTTGACTCTCATACCAAGACCATACTTCATTGCTCTGCTTTCTCGTTCTCCTCACAGGTCTCCTGTCAGTCCTCTGTGTGTGTGTGTGTGTGTGTGTGTGTGTGTGTGTGTGTGTGTGTGTGTGTGTGTGTGTGTGTGTGTGTGTGTGTGTGTGTGTGTGAGTCCGCGTTTGTGTGTGTATGCGGTTTGCTTGCGGTTGTGTGACTGTGTGTATATGCCTCTGTGAGCGTGTGGGAATGTGTGGGTATGTGGTTGCATGTGTGTATGTATGTGTGCGAGCATGTCCACTTCAGGTTGGTATTCCACATGTTTAAAGCATAGGCCTATATATTCGAATCAGTTGCCATCCTAGTTATCATCCATAGTTACTCCCAATGTTTAATCTAGTTCTATTCAATATTATATATGTCCCTGCTTTCAATCAGTCCTATTATAGTATTATGTCAACTATATATATATATATATATATATATATATATATACATATATATATATATATATACATATATATATAATATTATTTTGAAAATTCACAAAGGCACTTCAAAGGTTGTTAACTTGTTACTACTGGTATACACGTTTCGTCTTTAGGTATAGGACCATATTAAACGTCTGTTTACAGTTGTGGTATATCCCTTCCCTCCATGAACTCATTATATCTTCTCTGCTTCTCAGATTCGCCATTCTCCAAGCGAGATTCTTTCGCTCTAGGTTAATAATAATTACAACTGCCTCTTCCACTCTCTATCGCTTGCTCTTATAATGGTTTCATGTGTTCAGTCTGTGTACTTATGAACTTTATAACTTGGAGAGTAGCCTATATCAGTTATCAGATTTTTTAATTGCACCGGAACGAACAGATGAGCTCTGGCTATTGAGACAAGCTTGACTTAGTAATATAGCGTCGATGAATAAGCTCGTTTCCTGACGTGAACTTTGGTGGGCGCTGAGAAATTCTTGGAGATTTACGTTACATTACATAATAAGCTACATTTCATTATCAAACTACATTGCATTGTGAATTGTATGAACACATAAATAAAATCGTTTGTGATATATATTGCCTAATTCATATTCATTTCATATGGCGTATCATGAGCACGCTTTTATTTGCAATTGCACAGAAATGTAGACCTACTTCTACCATTTCCATTGTTCATGAGTCTTTCGATAAGGACTTCTTGTAGCAAAGCAGGAGTGAGTATACCCCGCAGTCGATCGAGTCGTGGGCTACGATCGACTTGGCTCGCGCGACGATCGACTCGATCGACTTCGTCGACTCGCCGACCTCTCGACGACTTGATCGACTTGGCTCGGCCGATGATCGATTCGATCGACTTCGTCGACTCGCCGACCTCTCGACGACTCGATCGACTTGGCTTGGCCGACGATCGACTCGATCGACTTCGTCGACTTGGCCTAGTTTTGTCTCTTGCTCTCCTCTGCAGTTATGTTATCTCAAAATGAACTTATGCGATAGTAGATCTGTGTCATAATCTGTTTGACGTCACAATGAACCTAATTTCGAATTCTCAGTGAATTTAGATAATAGCATATCTGCACTGAAATCGTAGTGACGTCACAATTATAGGTCCCGTTTTAGATTCTGAAAGTGAACTTCAATAATTATTACATTAGATCTGTGTATTAATCGAAGTGGCGTCACAATAGACCTTGTTTATACTCTTCTATAATAGTAGGTCTGTATCATAATCGAAGTGACGTCACAATAGGCTTAGTATATTCTCAAAATGAACTTCTTTAATAGTAGGTCTGTATCATGATCGAAGTGACGTCACAATGGACCTAGTTATATTCTCAAGCTGAACGACGTGAACGTATAATAGTTTTGCATCATAACCAGAGCGATGTTGCGTTTAAACAGCCCCAGTTTTGTATTATGAAAATGAAATAATATGATAGTAGATCTGTATCATAATCGAAATGCCGCCATAACAGGCCTAATTTCGTTTTCTCAGTGAACTTGTTTAATGGCAGAATTTTATCAAAATCGAAGTGACGTCATAAAAACCCAGTTTTACATTCGCATAATGAACATCTATACTGGAAGATCTGCATAATTATCGACATGACGTCACAATAGGCCTTATTTATATATATTCTAAAACGTACTTCTATGATAGCTTGGCCTACATCTATAATCATTATCGAAGTGACGTCACAATAGCCAAGTTTTTTGATTCTTGAAGTGAACTCAACGACCTGAGTGAACTTATGTAATAATAAAATTGTATCATAATCAGAGTTAGGCTACGTTACAATGGGCATAGTTTTGTATTCTCAACAATTAATGAAATTATATGATATCAGATCTGTATCCTGATCGAGATGACGTCACAATAGGCCTAATTTTGCTTTCTCAATTAACTTATTTAATTGTAGAATTGTATCATAATCGAGGTGACGTCACAAAGGCCCCGTTTTATATTAAAAAATTAACATCTACATGTAGACCCTAAACATGTTAGTAGATCTTTATCATACTCATTTAGGGGCGGATCCATGGGGGTCAATCCGGCCATGCTCCTTTAAGAGATTTGCATAGGACGTGGCCCCTCCCCCATCGAGTTTAAAGAAGCTAAAAATCAAAGCAACGGGAACAGGAAGGTGAAAGAGAAAGTAGCATGTGACTAAAAAGTCCTCAGATTTGAAATAACCGGAGTTGCCATGGGTTTTTAAAGCATTTGGGGGGAAAGACTAAAAAAATTTCGGCGGAAGACCAAGAAAATTGTTGGCGACCCAAGAACAAAAATGCTGGGCTCACTTCCAAAATTTCTTTATCAGACCCTGTACTCATTCAACTCAGATCGAAAAGGTCTCTAGTCAACTTTCACAGTCTACTAACACGAAATCGTCAGCTGCCAAAAGGGTCATTAGCTGCACTTGTGTGCAAAAACTGAATTACGTCATTGTTATCATGACATGTAGGTCACTTTGAGACTTCAAGAAATAGTCAATAAAAATTTTCTAAGTCGAGTCGATGAAACAACGATCGACTAGACTTCGGAAAACGAGCGATCGACTCGATTTGCAAGTCGACGATATTTCGATTGACTCGACTTGGCAAGACTCACGATCGACTCGACTTGCAAGTCGATCGAGTCGACGATTTTTCGATCGACTCGACTTGGCAAGACTCACGATCGACTCGACTTGCAAGTCGATCGAGTCGACGATTTTACGATCGACTCGACTTGGCCGAGTTACGATCGACTCGATCGATCAACTCGATCGACTGCGGGGTATAGGAGTGAGCTAAGCAATATTCTTCAAATAATTTATGTTAGGCCCATACTTATAGAAGTTATAGGCCTACCGCGCGGAATCTAATCATATATATATATAATATTATTTTGAATATTCACAAAGGCACTTCAAAGGTTGTTAACTTGTTACTACTGGTATACACGTTTCGTCTTTAGGTATAGGACCATATTAAACATCTGTTTACAGTTGTGGTATATCGGTTCGTTCAGGTTTTGGCCTCGATGTAGGCTATTGTGAGTTGCGACTTGCGACTGTGATTAGAAATTTATATAGCGCCACCTCAAGATAAACAAATGAGAGATGCTCTAGGTGTGAAAAGTGAGAACACAAAACGATGACCGAAAATAGTTCTTACGCGATTTCAAAACCGAGGCAATTATCGAAAGACGAGCAAGTTCAGACCGATAGCTACGGTAGTTTATTTACCTCACAGTATGAGGATTGAAGAAAAATAACGATTATTTAAATGACGTTGGGGCGTTCAATGAGGACTTTACTAGCCTATGGCGTCCAAAGAAAGACTCGGAGGGGTTGAACCCCACAGTGTCCACACGCCACGGAAATTCTCACCCTGCCTATTCCAAAAGACAGCAGCAAAAACTTCTCATGACTAATATGATGACAGTGGAAGGGTCAACGATGTGATCTTGTGGATTGGATGAGCTTTATACAGTGACCACCGTAGTAACAAAGACCTTATAGTAATATCTTTGGTAGTAAGTTCTTCTTAAACTTAGGCTATATAATTAAATTATAATATACGGTGAAATCGCGCGATATTCGTCAGAGGTCGCATGCCTCTGTGCACAACGCTTGCGACATCTGTCGATGTTTACGTTGCCATTGACAACGTCTGACTAGAGCAGAACGACGATTGCCGTCGTAGTCTATAGAAGTGTCGCCGTCGTTGTCGCCGTCGTTGTCGTTGTCGTCGTCGTCGTTGTCGTCGTTTTCGGTCTCTGAGTTGATGGTAATTCTATAGGGGCAGAAAAGACGGTGAGGAGGATTTCGCAGATCAAGGGACAGAACTTCTAGAAACTGTTTTTATGAACTCAAACGAATATTCATAGTTGTAGGTCTGCGTGAGACTTGAACGTCTTCTAAAAACTATGTAGGCTGTGAGTTTTGCATGAAGTTGTAAGACTCGGTTTATGCGCTGCTATAGGAATTGAATGAAACCAGAGAATATTGGGCGCTGTGTGTCTTCTGGTCAGTTGGGTTTCTAAGGTATATACGCCGGTCGTTGATTTCCTGCAAGGTTTATTCGGATAAGAGAGGTAACAGCGACCGGTCACTTTTTCTACCGCAAAGACATTTGGTCGCTGGACATTGAAGAGAGACGGATATTATGCCAAAAGGAAGACATTTTACTCCCAGCAAAGACCGAGACGGAATATGGGTGAGTCACTTATTCAGATGTATACAGACATACAGATATAATACCATACAGATGTCTGATTATTGCATTGGATAAAAATGCTATTAGACATAGATCTTGCGGAATAATTATAGTATCCGGGGCCGACGTGTCGGTTAGATTCAGGTTTAGGTGTCATGAGGGTCGGTTAGGGTTAGGTGAGGTTACTTGTGTAGTATTATTTTTGTACGATGCACTTAATATGGCTTGTGGAGTGCAGAAGACTTACTATTTTCCTTTAATCTAACAGACGCGGCTCACGAGACGCCATAGGCCTACGATTCGTTTGTTGTCTCTTGTAGCAGAAACCAGCGACGTAGATGATGGAACTGGTGCATTGGCAATTCTTACATATTATTCTTTGTTTGCATCCTTCAAAATGAAAACCGCATCAAGTCCATTAGCTTATGTAGCGCTGTTATCGAGAAGCACATTGCATCAGTGATGATCAGTCAATCGTCATTAATTTTGAGATGAAAATCGACTGAAATCGTGATTTCTTGGAGGGCCTACGTACAAATCCGACAGATGATGTAACTCAAAACTCAAGCTATGGTGGGTAACCAATCTGAAACACACGATGCTCATGGGTCAAGACCTGAACGACCTTCTTACTATCTGACACATGGGCGGACAGAGAAGCATTGTACAGGAGGTGCAAAAACATTGGCAACGGTAAAATATTTTAGTAAGAGCTTGAAAATGCAAATCAGGAAATTAAGAACATGGCTATTTTATTTTATTACGGAGAAATTGTAAATTTTGTTATTAGATTTATTAGTCCATATTATGTGTGAAGAAATTTCTTAGAAACCAAAAGGTAGTAGCCTATCTAAAAGTAGGTGTCAATTTTCCAGAGGAGGTAGTCTAATTACCCCTCTTGCCTCTACGGGGGTGGGGGCGCCAATGAACTGAGAGGGCGCACGGGTCTGAGAAATCATCCGAGAAGACTCAATAGCACAACACGATCTGAGTGTGATGCAATGCAAAACGTCACAGAGCATCTCTTGATCGGTGGCAATGCGTGATGGTGTGAACAGTCAGCAACAACAACAATACAGTCGACCTACAACAGAACTGTATAACTTATGTTTCACTCCTGCGCTTTAGCTCAGAAATGCACTTGGTCGTACGACAGCAGTTTGATGGCGGTCGACAAATTATTGTCAGTGAAGGACTTAATTGCTCAAATTACTGTCACGGACGAGACTCGAACCCGCAGCCTACTCGATCTCCGCGTAATAGGCCTACGCCGATCGCTCTAACCAACTGGCCATCGTTCAAATCTGTTTGTTTGAACATAACAACATGCGACATATGAGACAGTTTTGAACCTCAACGTGATTGATTAATAACCAGGCAACTCCATTCTACGACCTTATAATCCTTATTACTATAATATAGATTCATGAGACTTGGTCTATTTATGTAGTTGACCCATAGAAACCTTCGATAAAACCCTATTCTATTTCATGTAAACCCAACCTACGTGGTTATCGGTATTTCTTTCGTATAATGTATTTAATAAAGTATAATAATAATGTTATGGTTCGCGGAATTTATAGGTCAAGAATTGGAAGGTAGAGGATCAGGTAAGTGCCCCACTGTAAGAGTTCCTAAAGGTGTGAGATCTTAGTTTCTAATAAAATAGCCAGCAGGATTTCCAAACGTACAGTGAATGGAATGTCACACTGCATGCCACGGCTCGAACATTGTCGGTCACACATAGGCCTAGGCTACCTGTTGATTAAATAGACAACCGATCATGTGCAACATTGTGCATATAGGACTAATTGCATGCATTGAGTCAGGTGTCGTTTAAATGCAGGAAATGATTTATGCTGAGTAGACAGACTGCAAAAAAGAAGAGAGTCCTTCAGAACACACGACGCGCGATAACTGCTGCAGACGACATTTGCATATTATACAGTATATAAGACTAAACACTCTTCTGTTTGTTTGCACCTTCACGCTCTCAATCGCCACTCAAGTAGTGGCAACTGCATGTAGGCCTAAACGCCAAGTCCTCCAACGTCACTTTCCATGTATACATACGCTCGTTATAGATTATACATCTATAATACTACTTTGCTGCATGTATAGGCATACACTACAGACTATAATATTGAATGCATGTCGGTTGCACGCTGAAGGCTAGAGAAGAGTCGTAAATCCAGAGTAACTTCTGTTTGCCTATAAATAAACCGATAATTATCACTGAACAGCAGATGTCGTTTCGATAGTTCACCGGTCAGTCGTACGTGCTTGACCGTCTCCGTGTCTGTCTGCGTGTTTGTCCGTCTGTCTCTCTGTCGGTCTGTATAACTCTCTAGGAAGCCTACAATTTCTATACAAACACACCACAGGCTTCTACGGCCTACGTATAATGGCACCTTGGATACCATATAATAGGCCTATGCACATAGTTTATTTGATTGTTGGCTATCGGTTGCACCTCATAGGCAAATTCAGAGCACAGAATTTCCAAATCTCTCGCTCTGCTTTGTATGTCTTGCATGTGATATCCAAGATATACAGTTTGTGCAAAGATTCAATCCATTGATCCAGCAGGATTTTGTAGGCCCTGTGTGCATTCAAGCGACAAGGACAACGATCCAGCGCTTCAGCGATTATCTGGGCATTATATGCTTGCAATGCATGGGACGAATATCTATGGAAGTCTCGTTAGTCGGTTGAAGCGCTAAGCCAACGCTAGGCTCTCGGGAGCAATTGCTTGAATTTGAATGAATGTATACTATAGAATGCAGGTCCATGCAGACCGAAAGCTCAGACTAAGTCGACTAAGCCAAGATCGTCGATCACGGTGAACTCGTTGAAGTCCTAGTTATACTATGGATCTCGCTCAGCCTCTCAACAGCCCCAATCCAGACCACACTAATTTAGAAATAATTATTTGTTTACCTATAATAGTAAATAGTTGTTTACTTAGCCTATACGCAACATAATACGGTTCTTTATAGTCTACATAGCACATAGCGCTTGATGACCTTTTGAGAACGATGTGTAGGCTGTATACAACGTGCAGTTTACACAAAACGTGCAGTTTTAAATGGATTTGTGCAGTTATAGAAGCACTTCTGCACAGTTAAAACTAGCAAAAAGGTCACTGTCCTCCGAATTGTAATTTATCATAGAGGAAGGGAAAGGAAAGAAGGGGTTTGTACAGTTCTACAAATTCCTAAAAACAACCCTGATACATAGGCTCTAAGTCAGTAGAAACTCTAGCTGTAGGGTCTATAACTCTATAATTATACAGACATAAGATATTTGTGTATCAGTAGGTCAGTAAGTAAGTAATTTGAAAACAATGTCGTGACGCATGCGCAGTTAAAACGTGCACGAATTGTAAATTTCAGTTTCGTCATCTCGGTTCGAGGTTGTCGGTTGCATCGACTGAAGGAGGAGGAGTAAACGTTTCTTCGCCCTGCGATCCTTCCACAACCGATGGAAGTGGAGTGGGTGGAGGTGGTGGAGGTGGTGGAGGGTCGAGCAAAAAGTTAACCACGACTGGAAAGATGCAGATGGATCCATTTAACCCCGGAACAAACTACTATCCGCCACAACCACCACCGAAATTTAACTGCATGGAAAATGTTAGTAGGCTTATAGTTTTATTACTTGATCGAAAATCTATTCGCTGGCTCCTGGCGCCAATGATCACGACACGCACGTATACGCATATAATTAGGCTTATAATCACCTATAGACACTCATTCAATAACGAAATCAATTGAAAACTCACCCAATCATCCATTTGCTGACTGGCTCACTTACTTGCTTACTTTGACTCTGATAAACTCAATATACATATATATATATATTATATATATATATATATAACGTTCATCTGTAATGACCGCGTTTCATTTCATATGTTAACGCAAACGCAGTTATCTTCTTTGATTGAATTTTACTGCGTCTCCATTATATATAATATATATATATATATAAATATATAATATATAAATATATATAATATATTATATATATAATATATATTATATAAATATATAAATATATATAATATATATAAATATATATAATATATATAAATATATATAACAGCCTAATGTCTGCGAGAGGCGATTCACAAATCTGCAAATTCAACATAATGCAATCAAATTCAAGTGACCGTAGAACATTGTGTACTCTTAGAAGGTGTGTGCCATCTGTTTGGGAGCACTCGTCTTATAAATATATGCACTTCTGGTTGAATTTAAACTTAATTGTTGTTGTAGGCCTCGCACGATTTTTCGAAGCACGACAATCGACAGGTCTTCCAAGGTCACGGCGTTTACTTTGGGAACGTAAGAGAATTTCAAAGTCATTTACGGATCCTTATTCAGTTTAGAAGTTTAGATTGTGGTATACATATATGGCGATTACTGTGATGCCAGTTTCTGTCAACGTGTAAACGTTTGTATCAATGACTGTGTGCACAATTATAGGCGTATGAGGCGGAGGTGCAGAGGGGGTGGGCAAATACCCCCAAATTTCGGGGCAAATGTGGTTTTCGGGCGAACGACGCATAGACGGAAAAACTTTCGGAATTTTTTTCTAGCAAACAGGTACGGGAGTATTTTTCGGGCGCACAGGACTAAGACAGTTATATTTTCTGAAGATTTATATGAAATGACTAAAAAGGGGGTCATCAGATTTTTCGGACGAGCAAATCGGAAAATTTGTGCGGATGACTAAAAAAGGGTTTTCAAAAAACATTTTCGGTAAAAGTTTACTTTCCGGGCAAAAGTCTAAGTCTTTACCCCCTCCCCCATCTGCCGAAATGTCCCCTGCGCCTATGTGCACAATAGAGTCTATAAGAGACAGATGAGGTATAGGCCTATGTCACTATGTGTTTAGACTTGCAAGCTAGGCTTTGCCTTATTGTCGTCTTATTGCATCGTTCTCAAACGTACACCTACTCATAAGCTTTATTTTACTGCATATCTCTGTCGACCACGAAGCGTTGCTAGGCGAAATTTATTTTTACTTTTTAAATCTCTTTATCTTCCCAAAAGCCACAACTCGTGGAGACCAGTTTATTCACAATTTCACAGACGTTGGTTGTCAATCGTGAGACGGATTCCGTTGACTGGTTTCATACGCATGGGCGGAGTTTATCAGGGGCTCTGGGGGCTAAGTCCCCCAAGAAGACCCAGAGTCATTTTTTGCCGTGTAAATGGTATCTTTTCTCGGGCCTGGCCCCCACGCGAAAGATACGACTGACTAAAAAAGGTCATCAACTTTTTGGCCAAGAAACTTGTTAGATTTCCGCCGTGATTTGAGCCCGAGGACTAAAAAAGGTCATCAACTTTATTCCCGGGAAAATTTTTCTCGTTTTCCGGACCGAGTCTCAGCCCCCCCCCCCAAATTTAGCCCCACCGAGAATGGAAACCAAACTCCGCCCATGTTCATACGTGCGTGAGAATCTCATCGGTGGAGGGCTTTTCAAACTTCTTGAACTTATTTCAGCTATGATTAGATTTATGGCTCTTGCTGCAGCATCCATCTTGTAGACCTAATGCTATTTGTCAAAGAACGCTGTGGAGATCTCGAGGTTCCCAGTTGACGCCATATATGACTTAGGAGAGCCATTTACTTGATTCATTGCCTGTCTATGGAAGCTAAACATTACATATTCATTGCATTATTTATGTATTTATGCATCAGATATCTAGTTGTATAAACGCTCATATACATGTATGTATATATATATATATACAAATATATTTCGTGTGTGTATACATTATATGATGTATATATATGAGCGTTGTACACGACCATGCACACGCGACGAACTTTGTTTCGTCAACTGGTGAAAGTTGATACTGATTCTAATTATAAAGACTCGCTAATTTACTGCAGGAAACAAAGTTGCTCGCAGTATTCTATAGCGACTTATCTCGGTCCGACCAAACTAAATGGACCTTGAGCATATCGGGTTTTGCATGGTATACGACGTATACAAGAGAATAAATAGAGCCTATTTATATACCGCACATATTTATATATGAATACATAGTCTACAAACATATACAATATACATTATATCTGTGCATATTGAATTGTTTAAGATGTTCAATGTACGCTTGCATCTGCAAGTGCATACGAGTAGGCCTACATGTATGCATGCTATACAGTAATGTAAACAATCAAGGAAACCATAGCCGAATGTATAATATAAAATTAAATGTATACGGTATACCGGTATCAATGTATCATAAACTGCATGCATTGTACTCATGCATGCAGTATAATATGAATAGTACCTATTTGATTTGAGCGACAGCAGATCTATAGGAGCAAAGACTATCTTGATAAGAAACACTTTCCAAACACTTGAAAAGCTGTGTCTTCGAGATAATTAGTAATTAGATATTTCCTCTTTTCCTGCGAAGTGGTACACTTGAAATCTTCGGCAACAAACAACAGCCATGTATATATACATTATACATGTAGGCGCAGGCAGATTCGTTGTTTCGTCCTCTCTTGTTTCTTCATCCTATCAGTGATACGTCTTGATTATCGTGTTCTTTATCGGTTACATAATTAATGATATACACACACATACATGCACTCATTGCAATGCGAGATCCGTCTGTCGCAAAATCAAGATGTATGACATGACGTAGGCCTACGTGTGCTCACTGTGTGGTGCACTTAGACCTGGGAGTGACCTTGGTCGGTTAATCTGACCCCACTTGACCCTAAAGTGACTTGAGGTCGACTTGAAGTCGACTTCTTGGCGTTAAAAGGACTTGACCCGACTTGGCAGAAAAACAACCGACTTCCGACTTGAAGTCGACTTCTGACATGGTACTAGCCATTAGCCTAGGTCTACGTACGGCTACTAATGCAAGAAGTCAAGCCAATTTTCCTGCAAGCATTAATTTCATTTAGGCCTGCAAATGAGTAATGAGGCCTCAACACTTAATTGATGCATGAATTTGTTAAAGTGTTATTAAGCCCATTTCAAGCTGTTTGTGTTTCAGTTTGAATAGTTTTGTGATGCTTTGGACCATCTAGTAACCTAAACAATGCGACGGCAAATTATTCGGCTTATGAATTTTAGCTTGTCCATTGTCTGTGATTATTCAGATTACACTCATTATTGTTTTTTTTAAATATTAACATTAAATAAATTTGTAAAAAGCGCAAGGTCCTAGATAAAACAGCGGACCGCGGACTGCATGGTTGCACTGAATGGCGTGTTATGATATAGCCTAAGCCTAATTTGTAATTCTGTTTTCATACTTATTTGGCCACTAACATCATTTCGCAACTTAGCATATAGCATTGCAAGCGCATCATCCTACAGTTTGTAGGCTACTTCAGTTACTAGGTCTATACTCACTGACAGTAAAGTCTTTCATTGTCCAATTGGCCCTACAATAGTTTTTCCGTCTGAAGACAACTCCAGATGCAGCGCTCCAAAGTAGGGCCAAACTATCGATTTATTTTAAACCTTGTAGATCCAGCTTTTTGCGCCGAATTCACTGACCACAAGAAGTTCACTGATTGCTTGATAAGCACACGTGCTAATATTTTAGTAACATTTTGTTTTCACCATTTTAATTAAGCGCATGCCTAAGCGCGACGTTTAAGGATAAAATTACAAATTATATGATTAGATCGGCAGACGGCAGACGGCAGTCTGCACGATAGCCTACCGGCAAAATAATCAGTAGCCTAGCCTAAGTCTCTGTTTAGCAAAGGCCTCATTCATTCTTCTAAAGACACTAGGCAACAAAAGCTGCTTAAATGTTGTCACAATCATTGGTTTGAAGTAACAAATTTAACTATGTTTGTGTCTCAAGTCGGTTTAAGTCGACTTGAGGTAAAAACAACTTCAAGTGACTTCTATCTACAAAATTCGACTTGGGGTCAGTTGCGGTGAGCAGAAACGACCCGACCCGATTTGGGATGACCAAGTCGACTAGGGTCGACTTATTGGGGTCGACTCCCAGGTCTAGGTGCACTGATGCGACGGCACTTTTACAGCAGTCTCTCTCTCTCCCTCTCATTTTCCTTTCTCTCTCTCTGACCGTCTGCCTCTCTCTGTCTGTCTCTGTCTGTCTCTTTCTATGTCTGTCTCTGTCTCTCTGTGTGTGTATGTCTCTGTCTCTCTCAGATGCGTCGATGATGCTGCATTTCTAGATGACTAATGGCTGATCGCAGCCGATGACAGCGTGACTTGTCACTGGCTGACTTTGCTTTTATATATACGTAGCCTACAATATGTGCAATATGTGCCACATGCCAGTAGATCTAAATACCAACTTCATCTACATGTCTGATGTCGCATTTCAGGGTCGAGACACGAGATTTCTGGGCAAGAAGATGGGCAAGACGTTCGAGGAGAGACCTCACTTTACGGAACCAGACTTCCTGACGCACTACGGTCGCCTTGTCACCGAATGCGACTACAACACGATCTACGCGGACAACTACCGCGGCTGCCCCCTGTCGGCCGCCGACGTGAAGGCCTTCCGGCGCCACTTCCCAAGAGCCTACCCAGCGCTGAGCGCAGACCGCAGCTCCCGCTGTGAAGACTGCGGGGTGTTTCGGGAGAGTCGGGCCCCGGTCAAGGCCTCCCTTGAAACGCTGACGCTCAGCCAACAGCCGTATCCGAAGGACACTGGAAGATGGAAGTATTCCTACCACGGTATTCCGAGGTCCTATCCCATCCTGGATACTACTCCTGGATGCAAACTGTTGTCTGCGTTTCCTGTCTGGAACGTGCGTGGACCGACGGTTAAGAACACGTGTTCCTCTGCCTTTGTATGATGAAGACTCTTTGCATTGTTGTTGCCTTCCAGACTTAGGTTCTTTCATTCAGTTCTGTACAAAGTTCGAAATTTTGACCTAGCAATGGCTATTTTCCTTCAAAAAACATTTTCGTGGGACTTTAGTTTAACGAACCGAGACAAACTGATTTCTTGGCTATGCTTCGCTTTCTAAGTGGCAAACAATGTCCTAAGGAATTCTGTCAGATTCGACTTTTAATGTTAGAGAGAGATGCTACCTCCGCCTGGATATTCGCATTTCTATCGTTATGATAATTATGTAACCTAAATTGAACATGATTATCACTATTAGATCTATATAGTGACTTTAATGTTTGCCTTTCACTTGACGATCTTACCAGTTCAGCAGATAGCAAACGTAGCCTACATCAAGTAGCCTACGTTTCAAAACTCGTTGTTAAACTACTCAATAATAATTATCATTATTTTATTTGACACGTTGCAAAACTGTAAGTTATTCCTGTCCACGTACGAGTCTTCACTTTCCATATTTGCTGCAGTCTGAGACTCCTGGATTGCGCTCAAAGGTTTTGAAACATTACTAGCCGAACATATATAATTATATATTTAGTCTATATGTATAGGTACAACGAGTCAAAGGTCAAAAGTGGAGGGAAGTGGAATGAGAGACGATTTTCCAGTTGTTCAGGTGGGTAAAGAAAGAGAAAAAATATGATGGTCGCGTAAAAATGGAGTGAGCGAATTCCACAATATACACAAGTGTAGACCTAAACCTTTCTAAGCAAAACAAATAATCGTGCAGCTGTAGGCCAATATAGGTTGTGTATTGAATATTATGTGAAATACGTAGAAATGAATTAATGTTCCTGTGAGAAACGCCGCTAAACGGATGAATTTAGTCAAGTTATAGTTTTATTTTAGTTGTGGCTTCCATGCAGTCAATCTGTTGTTGAAAGAAGGCTATATAAGTCCTTAGAATGAATGAGTTATCTGTTAATGAATTAATAATATTAATTCTTTCTATCGGTAATGGCAAAATGTGCTTATGAAGTGTCGAACAGCATGCATTTAAAAAAACACAGAAAATGTTCTTAGTTTGACGATACAGCAGCTGGGTCGTTCGGTTGATGTCGTCGTTAGATGATGGAATCCAATGTTGACAGCGACTTTAGGATGATTGGATCCTGTGAAAACAGAAACTTCAACAAACTTACTCAGGACCTCATCTTATTAGGTAATGAATGCCGAGTATCAGTGGTAGCATAGAGTAACTTTAGACAACTAGTTTCTAAATAACTGAGAAATCAATCGATCGATCGGTGTGCCTATCAGCAGCAGGTCGATTTTATAAAGACACGTGATAGTGGAAAGTCTGCCATGTTTGCTACTGAAAGATGACTGCTGTGGAGACTGCATTTCCACTGACCTGTTTGCACGCTTGAATGAATTCCTCCTGAGAAATCGTTCCATCACCGTTCAGGTCCAGTTGCTAAACAAACCGTTTCGATGATTAATCACAGTCAAAGAAATTGAAAGGAGTCAAGCGAATTGAGATCGATAACCTAACCATAAAGATTATCATATAAAGACCTAAGCATCTGCACTAATAAGATAAAATAAGATATCTAAAACCAAGATGACCGAAGTAGTTTAGTGCTGAAAGATTATTGCATCAAAGTTAGGCCTACAGTAGTTTTCGTTATTAACTTCACCGCATAGTACTATCAGGTTAATCGACCTAAAATGAAATCTATGCTCGAGTTATTGTAATTTATAAATAGGCATACTCAGTTAATGGTAGCCGGACATTTACCCCCCTGGACATATTCCCCCGGACATATTCCCCCGGACATATTCCCCGGACATTTACCCCCGGACATATTCCCCGGACATATTCCCTCCGGACATTTACCCCCGGACGTTCCCCGATTTTGACTAGGACATTTACCCCCCGGACAATTCCCCCTCTGTACATATACTCCTTCCACTTCTTTTCTTCTACTTCTCCTTCTGTGACAGATAGGCCTATACCTGAAAGAAAAATTCTCAGGATAACCTTAAAAATGGCATTGGTGTGGTAATCTATGGAATCATTGACGGAGATTTTTCCCGTCAGTTCGTAGATGGAGGTAACGACTGACTTCAGTTCATCCTGCGTGACCTCACCGTCACGGTTGACGTCATAGAGGGCGTAGATCCACTTCAGCTTATCCATGACGGTTCCTCTGGCCATCTCGGCGGTGCAGGCCACCAGTTGCTGCGGCATGAAGCAGTCAAGTAAGGTAATCCATTCATAGTAGCTGTCACAATAATAAATTAATAATCCTCCAACAGAAAAACGGTCATTTATGAATATTCCTAATAGGTGTGCGATGTAGAACCTATTCAATATCGAGTCACTTTGCTTTTTGGCTCTTTTTTTAAACTCTCCAAACAAAACAGATAACAATGCGGATTTTAAAAAATCAATATTTACTAATTGTGGGACAGATTTAAATCCAAGCTTTGAACTTTTGTTAGGCCTATAATCACCATAATCTGGCATTGCTGGTGAGTAAGAACAATAATTATCATACTTTCAAACTGCAGTCCGGAATCAGTCCGATCAGAAGACAGAAATAGAAGACCATATTATAGTAGAGTGCCAAAATAAAAGTAACCTACTTATCACAATAATAAAAACAACGTTCACGAGTCCAATGGGTTCCAACAGTTATTGCTGGAAGAGCAGCTGTGTCTAGACTCTAGAGTTCGCTCTATTAGACTATTCAGAATAAGAATATCGCAATGTAACTGAGGAAATATAATCATAGGCGTAGGGGACATTTCAGCAGTGGGGGGGCAAAAAATTTACTTTTGCCCGAAAAATTAAACCCGGAATAATTGACGTCGTGCACACATAGCCATCTCTGTTCTTGCACCCACACCCGGTGACAAGGGACAAATACACCGGGGTCCGGCCATATTATAGGGACCAGGCTGGGTAATTTTAGGCATATACCGGTATGCAAATTTATTATATATCCTATGTATATGTTCCTGACGCTTAACCAGTTCAAACTTCACACGAGCAATTTATTAAATTCATAATTGTATATTGTTTTGTATTGTAGCTAATCATCTGCAAAGAGCCTCTATAATAGGGTGAACCGTTCAGAGGCGCTTCTAGTGCGCAAAACCGCGCTCGAAGAGGCAGGTTTTAAGATGAGAGAATGAAGAAGAGAGACTGCCACAGAAAGTGTATAGAGCGAACGCAAGGAGAAAGCTCATTTCAAAGAGAAGGTCCAATTGAGGCAAATGATCAAGACTGAGCCATTGCAGTTCTAGAAGGCGGAAGCAGGAGCCAAGTCTGTTGGATGAACGAAGTGGACGGTTGGAGGAAGCCGAGTGAGGCCTTAGTTAGTATAACGTTGGTCAGATATTTGGAGCAAAACCCCGCTGAGCCTTGAAGATCAGAGTGAGGAATTTGGATTGTATGCGAGCACGGAGAGGAAGCCAATGGGTGGAGACAGAACAGCGAAAGATCCTGAGACACCTTAAATGAAAATAAGATGAACGTGCACATGTGCTTTTGGAAATGTGCTCAGATAAGGGCTTATCCTTCCCGTAATATAAGTGAGCTATCAAGTGCAACACCCTGATCCCGCTCACTTGACAAGAAGGAAAAGATTGTAAATTTTCAGAGAGCAGACCAATATCTGCACGTTCAATGTTGATGATCGCAAGATTATCGAATTTATCGTGTCTATTTTGCCAGTTGACCAGTAGAAATTTCGATGTCATTCAGGCAGTGAATTCCATGTTTTATTGCACCTAGCTTGCATGCTGTGAATTTCCCCAAAATGCCACGAATAGGCCCTAGTCGCAATTTTCGGTCAGATTTCGGCTCTTGAATTTGCTTCGACTCTAGCCATTATTTACCGTGAATTCAGACCTTTTCGGGAATTTCTGCCATCCATAGGCCTAGTTGTTGTGAGCTAATATCTAACTCGATTCGGGCAAGATTTTCGGGCAAATTTCGACTCTTGAATTTGTTTCGATTCTCACCATTTTTTACAAAATGCTACCGTGAATTCAGAATTTTTCGGGAATTTCTGCTATCAATGGTTGTGAGTTAATATCTAACTCGATTCGGGCAAGATTTTCGGGCAAATTTCGGCGCTTGAATTTGCTGCGATTCTCGCCATTAAGCTTAGGCCTATTTATAAAATGCTACCGTGAATTCAGAACTTTTTCGGGAATTTCTGCTAACCATGGTTGTTGTGAACTAATATCTAACTCGATTCGGGCAAGATGGAACTGGGAGATAATGTGGTATACTAATGAACGTTGAACTTCAAGAAGTTTGGTTAATATTTTCCCGGGTCTACTTGCCCGAAAAAACAGACTTGCCCGAAATTTGGGGGGGCATTTGCCCCCCCTGGACCCCCGTCTCCTACGCCGATGAATATAATATATGCTCACTTCGAATGTGACTGAACCCGATTCATCCGAGTCTACCATTCTGAAAACTAGATGCGCATATGACCTCGAATCTACAGAATACACAAAAACCACAACTATTCTTCATAATGGTTTTTTATTATGTAATTTAACATAGCCAGGCATTCATATTATACAGCCTTTTCTGCAGTAGCTTTCGATGACGCGACGGTCAATACGATATTTGAAGTTGTAGCAAACACCCAATTAAAGCGCAGGTGAATCATAAAAAACGTGTCTTATTGCTACAATCTATATCTATAAGAAAGGATGTGCCTATATTTATTTATTTGGCCCCGATGCACGCTCGCAGTTTTACAGCTACTGATCTGAAACATTGCATATAGATAAACGTTCACCAAAACCATCAAAGTACGCTATTTTCAGCTTCTTATTCACTTTAGATTTCGAAAAACAGACATTTTAAATTTCGCCGTGTTAAAGTATGCGCTAGCGGCTATACACTGTGAGCCATAAAAAACCGGGCCACTTTATGTTTAGCTATATCTCTGTCATTTCTTTATCGATTTTTACACTTTTTGCATTATTTTAAACAGAAATCAATACTCTAAAGAGCAGAAATAAACATTATCGATTTCATCCTACTTGTCTAGCTCGTACCAAACGAGATTGACGATTCGCGGTGGTCAGTTCCTGAGCCCGTCGTCTTTTTAAGCATTTCAGTTCCAAATCGTTATGAATAATGCGTCTGACCGTCGTTTGTGTAAGATTCAGCTCTCTCGCGATTTGTCTGGTTGAAAGATGTGTTTTAGGCTTGTCTTCCTGGCTCTGAACCGATTCATTGACAGCGGCGATATTATCTTCAGCTCGCGACGATTTTGGCCGACCACTTCCCGCAGCGCGTTCGACTGAACCGGTAGTTCTCAACTTTCGCAGAAAGTCATCTAATGTTTTTCTTTTCCAATTCTTGTTCGGAAGCTCCTTAATTAATCGTCTAGAAGAATAATTTTTGCATTCCCGCAGATTTTTAATTAAAATTTTATCCTCAAAGCTCAACATTTTAAAATTTTAACTCAAATTTTCAACCATCAACTTTATTTACATTATGCTGCGAAACGGATATGACGTCATCGCGCAAGTAAATAAGTAAATCGTAGAGATTTAATTTTTCTTTCAAACGACACAAAAATTAAAAAAATTGTTAAAATACCGACCGAGATATAACTAAAAATAAAGTGGCCCGGTTTTTTATGGCTCACAGTGTATATAGCCTACCCATAGGCGTACGGGACATTTCGGCAGTAGGGGGGGCAAGAAAAAAATTTTTTGCCCGAAAAATCTAGCGACCTTTTTTTTTTTTTTTAGTCATTCGCCCAAAATTCTAAAATCTTACGACCTTTTTTACCCCTGTGTGCCCGAAAAATCCCTCCCGTACCTGTTTTGCCCGAAAAAATCTCTGAAATTTTTTTCCCCGTCCAAGCCTCTTTTGCCCGAAAAACACATTTGCCCGAAATTTGGGGGGGGGCACTTGCCCCCTGGACCCCCGCCTCGTACGCCTATGAGCCTACCGCTGCAAAGCCTGTAATTGCGTCGCCGTATTTCAATCGTTTTCAGTAACGCCTGTTGCCGTTGACGTCATATTTTGACGTCATTTTTCGCAAAGCTTAATTAGCATGAAAATCATACGCTCCATACGCTCCACACACCTCGGCCCTGCGGGCCGAGGTGTGTGGAGGGCGTGGGGGTGGCGGGTGGGAAGGAAATTTTCCCGCAAACTCAAATTTCACGGGTGGCGTACAAGTGGAGATCGGAGCGTACACGTGGAGGTCGGAGTGTTGTGGAGTGCAGTGGGGTGGTTGTGGAGTGCAGCGGGTCGTGGCCGGGAGCGGGTCGAATCCTAAATTTCCCGGGCAACGCCGGGTACCCCAGCTAGTATCATATAATTAAACAATGATCCTGCTATAATTATTTACTTGAACATAATTACGTGTAGGGTCAGACCTACTATGAAGAAAATTACGTGAAATCTGTAGCTGCAGTTGAGAGTTCTATCATGTAGCATATAGCCTATAGATACCTCCACATGGAAATAGCTGAGAAAAGATTTGTTTCAACGTGTCTTCAGTAAGATATCCGTCGGGGCATTCCTGACAAAGACAGACACATCAGTGATGAACCAGTCAAACAGCTGAAGCACTCGTCTCAAGCAGTCGCACCTTATTTTAATGTTAAGCTGGCAGTGGTGTAGTGGGGCGGGAACGCGGGGGAACGCCGTTCCCCCACTTTTTTCCAGGGAAGGAACGCGATCCCTCACTATTTTGCAGCATTTCTGCTGAAATAAATGAACAAAGAAGACTTCAACAAACAATTCCTATGTATAAGTTTACATAATTACATTTATTAATTTTTTTTACATTCAACAGTTTCAAAAATAGCAGCGCTCACACTATGCAAAATTCTTGCAAGATTGCACTTTTTGCTACAGTTGCTACTTCAATTTCCAGGCGTTCCCCCACTTCATTTTTTAGGACTACACCGCTGTAAGCTGGACAATTTATTAAACTCGGTTACATAGTCACTGCAGGTTCTTTGAAACTTTCGCACTTAGATTTCCCAGTGAGTGATAGTCCCTTTAATTTTACAAGGGCGAGGCAAGAGCTTCAATGCGTCGAGTGGACACTGGACAGGTAAAAGAAAGGTAGCAGTGGCAACCAATTAATTAAATATCTGAATGCCATTTGCATTACTAGTGAATTTTCATTCTCTAACAGCGTGGTTCAGAAACCTACGTTTCTGATTATACTTAAAGACGTTACATGAAGTTTCGTTGAAGGGGTTATGGTAATTAACTGACTAGTAAGCTATGGAGAGGGCATCCATAAGAGTACAGGATGCAGTGTAACCAAATGTTAGTGTATAATGTCATCAGAGAATAGGTCAGTTTGAATGCGCAGTAACAAATGTTCTGCATAATCCAGCGATCGTTAGAGGGCTGGCAGAAAGTGTGCATATAGAGCTGAATGCTAGAGTCTAGATAGCATTTACTGGAACAAAAATTAACTAAACTTGCTCAAAAATTGACTTGTGGAGTAGGCCTCATAATTGCATTTATGTGATTTTATTTCTCCTCCTCTGATAATTAATTAGTTAAAACTCAAAATCAATTCGTTTTAAGCGCTATACAACTCGGTCAGTTGGTTCATTTCATACAGGGGAGCGAGAATTCAGTGATCCTTTTAGAACATCGACTGCTTAGTCCGCAAGCGATCACTATTGGTGGATATGTTAGTAGCGGCAAGCCTAATCGATCACTTAAGAAAGTTCGATAACTCTTTATCGGCGGAATTAGCCTATCTGTCTATTTGATTCACTCTACAATTATTTATTAATCGAGTAAGTTTGTGGATATGCAGAGATATAATGCATATAGTATAATGTAAAAAATTTCAAGTTAAAGATTGCGACTGTGATATGTACGCATATCTGATATGATTCTAAAACACAACACAATAGTTGACCTGTTTGAATCCTCTGTATAGGGTTCGCAATTCCGACGGACTATATCCGGTACTTCGGCTGAGACTGTCAATGTCGTCCAGATGAGGTCTCCACTTTCTTCTCTCCTCGCGATGTCCTCCAAAATTCAATGCTGCAGTAGTATCACACATAACCATCGCATTCAGTCGACAATTAGATAAACGTTCAAGCAAAGGCGAAAACTGAACAGACGCTCGTGTAATGGTCTGGAGTCTGGACAACTCGCCACCGTCAGGTCTTCATTAACCCAATCGCAAAATGCATGCACGCATGCAGAGGAAGATATTCATAACATTAGCATAAGTATTACCATTGAGCATACACGTGATAGTATAGCCTGCTCTTGCAGTTCAGTTGATGCTGGTTCGCGTGGTGTAGTGGGTATTTCGTTGCCTTGCAACCGGAAGTTTGCAGGTTCGAATCCACCTCTAGCCGCTTCGTAGAGACCTTGGACATTATTGGACAAGTCCTTCACTCGCAATTGCTCAGCGCTTCGGCGTGAACTCCGATTCAGTGTCCGCGCTGTAGTCTGAAGCGCTTCTGAGTGGAAATTTTGAAGGGGCGCTGTGACAAGTGCACCGACATACATATAATGACATCCTGAATATACATGTAGGCCTATATCTGTATATGCATCTACCGCAAGTACACGCCATGAGTAGGCCTATGTAAAGCCTATAAAAAAACTTATCTATAATTATATACACACTCTAACTAATTGACAGCCTAAGTATACTTATCTATTTTCCACATATTGGTGCCTCCGTGTGAAATTCGCTGTATATCTTCCGCATATACTAGGATTCTATATAGGCCTAGTGTAGGCCTATCATATGATATTTTATACCTCGTCCCAACACAGAAGACCTCTTCTTCTTTGACTTCCCAGACATCGGTTTCGTTACAGCATACATGACGACTTTTCAAATGCAAACACGATGCTGAAGTATACTTGAAAAACTACAGACACGAAAAGCGTCGAAAGATGAGGTCCACTGCGGAGCGTTAGTGACGGAACAGATGAGCAGAGTTGCGTTTAAATATCGTTTCTGAATCTACCAATGTCGACGAATAAGGAAGGCTTTTCGCTGGTCAGTATACAGCTGACTGTGAACAAGAAGGGGCACAGAGGCAACGCGTAAGAGTTGCTTGGGACTTAAAGATAGACTTAGAGATTGCAAGGGTTAAAGACGCGCGAGCGGTATACGACTATGCCGGGCAGAAGGAAATTAATTATTTAGCATTTATCTATATGCACATGAATCTCCAAAGACCTACAATAAAATTGTCTTTAGGCTATACAGACATTTAGAATACGTGCAATATTATATACATGTACAATAATATATATGCAATTTTGCATATAGCTGAAATGGTCCATGTGTGTAGATTTCCGCATTCCAATACCCTCTGAGAGCGACTGATATGAAAATCGAGAACGTGGCATAAGAGCAGAGGGCACATCTGTGTTAGTGGCCCCTAGTGGAGCCAACGCAAGTCATAAGAATCGAAGACTCAAGCACCTGCCATTGCTATTCATTTACCCTCAGAATTGTTTATATATTGTGTTCAATATACGCTTTAGTATAGCCACAAGCGTATGTGAGTACATCGAATGCGATACAGCCTTGCAAGTTGCAAGCAATCCGAAAAACGAGTCTAAATTTAATAATTATACACAGATGATGCCACTTCTAGTATTTTAGTTCCGTCAAGAACTAAGAGATATAGCCTACTCAGAACAAATTATTCCAAACCACTCACCTTAGTTTTATATAGACTATTATACCAAAGTTCCCTCTGTGTGTCTCTCTCTGTCTCTATCTCTGTCCCTGTCTCTGTCCCTGTCTCTGTCTGTCTGTCGGTCTCTCTCTCTCTCTCTCTCTCTCTCTCTTTGAAATTGTCTCAAATGTTTCTCTTTTATTCAAACATGCTTTATAAAATGACGCTATGCAAACGCAATGACTATATCACTCTGTCTACCTTACGTTACACTTGCAAGAACTGCTTGGAATGACCTTCGTATCATCGCATGTGTCACTTAACTTCAAACCGGAAAGAAATATTTCAGGACGATCTCATCAGAGCTGCAGTCAACCGATCTGAGCACCGAGCAGCAGCTCGATTCCACTGACCAAGTCACGACAAGCGACCGCAAATAGTGCCAGACCAATCGGAAATGACGTCAGTGAAGGACCGGAAGCAGTCGAAGAATCCAACCTCCTTCGAAATCCCAATTACATGAAATTGCTCAGTCGATTATTACCGATTCTTTCTTGGCTTTAATCATGCATCAGCCATATGATGGAGTTTCTCATCTAATTGGGGGAATTTGCGACAAGACACGCAGCATCAGCAGCAGCAGCATCAGCAGCAGCAGCATCAGTCAGACGCTTATTTCGATGTCACTTGAGGAGCTATATAAAGGCCGACGAGCGTCCAAGAGGCACAGACTCGACGACATCGAAGACCTGTGAAGAAGAATTCACCTTCAGTCATCAAAGTTTCAGGTACGTATACACGTCTACTTTCCACGTTATACAATACTTGCATCTAGCAACTCTACATTGACTTCAGCCCAGACATCACGTTGTGGGGCGCGGTGGTGTAATGGGTGTATGTTCATTGCACTGCAGCCGGAGGGCTGCAGGTTTGAATCCACCTCAAATCGCCTCGTAGGGACCTTGGGCAAGTCCTTCATTCGCAATTGCTCAGCGCTTCGGCGTGAAACTCCGATGCAGCAGTGTCCACGCTGTAGTCGGGAGCGCCTCTGAGTAGTGAGCTTGAAGGAGCGCTATAAGAAGTGCACATACAAACGCTGAGCCTCAAGTGGTTGCTATGGTGGCATGCATAATTATAGATTGGTGATGCGTGTTCGCCCTTCATCACTCAGTGCGATAGGGATTCGAGTCGTTGCTCTTATTCTAGAAGGAAGGTTTTCCAGTTACTTATAACATAATTACTGTTTGCCATATTGCGCTTCAGCAGAAATGCTGTTATGGGGAAGGGCCATATTATATTTATGTCTCTGATGTTTACTTTTGAGAAAGTTTTAATACATAAGCTAATATCATTTTTGCAATATTCGACTTTGTGTCTTGCTCTGCTGTATGATTACACACTCTGCAGTAGATTGTATTATTATGGTTAGGTCTACTATCGTCACATAAAGTCGATTTTGGCAGAGACTAACTGGAAATTATCAGCATGGCCTTTTTATCTGTTCGTAAAACTTCAAAAGTTCGAATTATTAATTGGTACATTCTCAAAGAATGCAACAGTTTTACCAGTCAATTTCAATCTTCGTTTTCTGATGCACAACAAGTGTATATAGTTCTAATATTGCACACAGCCTTCCGCATAGATACATTGTTGACAGCCGAACTGTCATGTAGGCCTATTATCTCAATCATCATTGTTTTAAATGGTCTATAATCCCGTTTATATATGACTTCGTTGGGTCTAATTCATCACTGTGCAGTGTACATGTATGCCGCTTCTTGAAACTATCATTGTATTGCACATGTAGGCTATATGTATGACGTATTGTCACGTATATAAACACTATATGATCAATAATAGTAGGCTATAGCATTTCGCCTAGAATCTAGAATAGATAATCATTATGACGCGGTTTATAATATTATGATTGTATGTATAATTATGACGTATAGCTTTTGATTCTTGTTGCAAAGCTTATCTCCTCATTGTGTGACGTATACATTCAAATCACAATTTATTCGTATGACGTCACCTTTCGTGCGCGCATGGACCATCAGTCCAGAGCCTTCTATTACTGAGAGTTCGGCCTTCTCCAATAGGCGCAATGGTAAACGGATCCCTGCATTTTGATTGGTCGGTTGACATGGACTCCATTTTAGTTCCGCTACCTGTTAAAGCAACAACGTAACACAATTTGCTAATTCTTGTGCCTGCAAAACATGCAGGCACAATGTGAATATATAAGTCTTACCGTAAGCAAAACGCTCTTCCGCAAGTTGATTAAAATCGGTGAGTTAATGAAACGATAAATCGGTATAAAAAACCGGAAGCGACACTTCTGGAACTAAGATGGAGCCCATGAATTTAGACCAATCACAGTGCGAGTTTCTCTTCACCACCGAAGACCGAACTCTCAGTAATAGAAGACTCTGCATCATTCTAGTTTCTCATAATAATTATATGACGCATTCAAATCACAATTTGTTTGACATTTTAATCTGGACCCTCGCTGTTCAACGCAGCCTATAGCTTAAATTCCAACAAATACTGTATTACGCAATTTACATCACGATTGTTTGACGCAATTATAGGCCTACCTTTTTATAACCCAGAGCCCCATTGGCTTTTAAATGTTCAAGATATATAATTTATACATGTATACAAATGTATATATATGGCATGATTAGAATATTAATATTGTCAATAGGAACAGAATGATGGGTGAGATGCTGCGAATCTTGGTCGTCTGTCACGTGCTACTCTCCATCGTCAGTTGCCAGGCAACGGCGGCAGGAGAAGCCAATGAACCTTTGAGCAACGAGCGTCTCGTACAAACAAGAACCATTGGCAAGTCACGTTTCTAGTTTCAACTTAAATCAAGGACACACTTGGTCAATAATATTCATTTCAAATTGACAGTTATGGCAGCTCAACGCTCTGTGACGGCCTCACTCTGGCCTCTGGGAGGTTGATCCTCATGTGGCATAAACTATTTACAAAAGACTTCTCACCGTATCGGCATGCATGAGTTTATCAAAATAATAGCTTATAGGCCTACAGCCGCAGTATAGGCCTACTCTATCGGCAGCAAAGGTGGCACCTGGTGAACTCTCGAGTGGTTGCTGCATGTGTGCGAGTAGTAATAATAAAAAAATACTACTACTAATAGTAATCTTCGTCATCATCATTATCATCATCATCATCATCATCACCACCACCATCACCATCATCACCATCATCACCATCATCGCCATCATCGTCATCGTCATCGTCATCGTCATCGTCATCGTCATCGTCATCATCATCATCATCATCATCATCATCATCATCATCATCATCATCATCAAAATCATCATCATAATCATAATCATCAATATCATCATTATCATCATTTTATCTAAAACTGATATAGCGCAGTAAGTAGCCTATCTGAACTTTAACGAAAGGTATCGTGTAGTATCTTGTAGTAGGAATTCTCAAAGGCATATAACGCTGCATGCTGTCTCTGTAGGCAGTGAAGGCGGCTGTCGTTCGTTCCAGCGTCTGTCCAACTCTCTGACGGTGAAGGGCGATGTCGTTCGCAAGGTTGGAGATGGCTACACGGTCGAGGAATGTCGTCAGGCGTGCCTCTCCTCCACTGGGTTCTACTGCGCAGCCGCACAGATGCAACTTCCGTCGACGTGCTACGTCACCGGATATCGTCTGCTCAACGACTACTTCAGCACCCACTACACTAGAAACTGCGAACACGGTCTGTGTACTATATGGTGTAATTGCAGAACACGGGACCGCTAGTTTTAGCGATTTTCGCGTAGTATATAATATCTAATGACGTCACTAACCCTAACATTAACCCTAACCGACCCTCACGACGCTTAACCTGACCCTTACCGCTAAACTAGTGGTCCCGTGTTCTGCAATTACGCCCTGAGACAAAGGCTATTATTCGCATAGTGGTCTACGCAAAACATTTGAAATGGAATGCCTTTAAGAGTTAGCATATTATGGCTTGCAGCCTTGCACCAAGCTGTTCTCGTAAATTCTCTGCCAGAGGATGAGGAAATACGCGTCGTTTGTGTTGAAGGTGCATGTATATGTAGACTGGAGAAGTAGAGAAGTTCCTTTAGCACCATGCAGACAAAACTCCGTCTAAGAATAGTTTTCAATGAGATGGCTTTCCAGCTTTCATCTCCTGTCTAGAGAAGTCTCTACGTCCTCATTCTGTCTGCACGCAAAAATCACAACTGGCAGCTGGACGACGTCCCTGACCAGGGTCAACAAAATTTATGCACCCGCACACATTGCCATCTGAAATGGCATGTTGCACAATAGAAGGGCGCACAATAAAATGTGCTAAACGATTATAGCCTAATAGGCTTTGGTTACGACATTCTAAATAGTGCATATACTGACTATATTATGGATTAGATCCAGGGCTTAAAGTGTGCCTGGACGGTCATGAATGGCGTCCATGCACTTGTTTAAAATCTGAACGCCGTCCAGCCACTTATTGGCGAGCACAGACTGGAATGATAAGGGGCGTCCAGGCACTTCTTTAGAGAGGCAAGGGGCGTCCAGGCACTTATTTTTCCACACTTTAGGCAGTGATTAGATCTGATCAGGTTGGTTCATAAGCCGAGATTTAGATGACAGATGATTGTATGCTGATTTGATGACATATGTAGGACCGTCGTGTTTCCAAAGAGTTGAAGGAATGTCTGCTGGCATCAAGGAGAGCGTTCCCATTCCACGTCACATCGCACCCGACCTCTACCACGTCTACTGCATGGCCGCCTGTGAACTGATCGGCAACTCGTGCGTCGGATTCGACCTGCGAGTGGACGCAAACAAACCAAGGTGCGTCATCACTGACGTCGGTGTGACGACTGATGGAAGCGGATCCTTTGATCTTTACATCCGAAGATGCTGAGAGGAGACTTATTTACTCATCCACCACCGGACCAGATCTGCTTCAGATTACTACTCTCAAGACAATTACACAGCATCTACTATTGAACTAATTATTGGAATTATGTATAAGCTTAGTTAATTAGTTATATTGACTCATATATTTTGTGTAGCTATACCGAGCTGTCGTTTCAGCGTTCGGGTTTCGTGAACCTGTCCAGCCGGAATAGATCTATGTCACTCTCCGGCGAGTCTCCGCAGCTTACATCATTCATACAATGACTATGGAGCGGACACATGAGTGCTTGCACACGCATTTGCCTTAACTTGTTTAGATTATTATCAGTATAGACTGTATAGTCCAAGTTCTTTAACGATCAAACCTCTACGTCGCACAATTATTGTCTACAATTATAATAGTGGAATCTATTGTCTGCTTCTTTTCTCAAGTGATTCCTGGCAACCGTCTCAGTCGCGTATTTGTATTTACATTTCTTCAACAATACACCGATCAAGAAACTTAACAATTGCACCTAACATAATATTAGAGTGTAGCCTACACGTCTTTCATTTTTCAGTACGGATAATAGACTAATTTAAGATGACCGTAAACCGTCCCATACAATGATAGAAAGCACCGAAAACATGAAATAACGGAGAAGACACTGAATGTGCCGGTGAACCTGACACTGTGAAGTTGGGTTTATGCATAGAGTAAAGACTATAGTATACAGTTAGGCTACTTACTGAGCAAAGCCGTAGCCAGGATTTTATTTCGGGGGTGTTTACCAACTTTTTTCGGTCAAATTTTCTGACGACTTTTAAAGTCATCCCATGCTTTCGTCGGATTTTTCGCCCGAAAACCGTTCACCGCGGTGTAAAACGATCTAATTTCATGCTTTCTTTCTTCTAAAATAGCAGTCTTTTTGCGGGTTCTGGGCGGCCAATACATTGCACACTGTAGTTCTTACATCATGCGCTTGTAAATGCACTAGTTTATTTTTACATTTTTCATTGGGGGGGGGGGGGGGGGTGTTCGAACACCCAAAACACCCCTAGCTACGGCCTTGGTATATATAGACCTATACTGAGATGCATCGCCGTTTAGTGCACAAGGCAACAGATTACATGAGCGGTGAACCAAGGTCAAACATAATCACATCAATAACCAATAGATCAGTCTAATAATAATATAAGCAAGACAGGCAACCAACGTGAGGTGTATAAGCACTTCAAAAATGCAGTCAAACTTCGAAAGAACTGGGGAAAAACTGAAGAGCAGAACGGATAGATATAGGATAGGCCTACTTCCCTACTAGAATAAAAATTTAAATCCCGCAACAGAAATAGAAAACTGTTCGATATGAACAATTCCAGCTCTTATGTCTGACCAGAAAAAGATAATTAAATGTTACGTTTGATTAATGATATGTTTTGGCCCACCCTTCATGACCCCCTCAGTTATAAATGTCTTTATTTCTCACCAGCTATTCTGCACCCGCCTCTGCAACCTCCAGTCTTTCTCAGGACCCATATAAAGTCCTCATTGTACGCTCGTGTCCACATAAATCAACGTTAATTTTCTATACATCTCATACTGGGTGTGAACATTAGTCAAACAGCTAGGTAAGCAGGTAACCATTAGAAGACTGAAACTCGGCTCTCCTGCTGCTTCTATAGCATATAGGCCTACCCTTATCCAAAAAGTTTAGTAAAGTGACGTGGAATTTCACGAATGAAAACGAGAATACTACACCTAGCCTATCTGGGCCTTCCATTTTCGTTGCGTTACTTACTTAACTTTCAATACGTGGGCTTTGCTGTGCTATGAATTGCGGAGAGTGGAGGTTCTTAGCGCAGTTTTTCAATCTCTTGAACCAGTCGCTGCAGGTGTTTTTCGGACTCGATGGATTCATCAGCCGTCCGTCTACACAGACCTCCCTCCCTGGCTCGCGCTCTTCTCACGGTCCTCAGCCACAGTTCCACTCTTTCTGTCGTCGGTTTATCACAGTAGTTGACCCGATCCTCCATCCAACTTTCGTCCGTGACCTCGCGAATCAGCTGTCGGAACTTCTGAACATCACCCTGCGTGTTCAGCAGGGAATCCAGTCGTGGCTTCGGGAACAGAGAACTCGCATCACCAACCCTCTTACACTCCGAATTCACTTGACTGCGACAATCGCATTCCATCAGCGACTTACTTCCTACTATATTCAGCTGTTTTCTCAACGAATCGTAGGTCGATCCTCCGGTCCTTCCAGGTACTGGAGTCGTGATGTTCTCTCCAATTGTACTCGTCGATACCGTGATTCGAATCTGCGACTTTTCGAACTCGTTTCGAGACGAGACTGAACCTCTGCGCATCAGGGAAATCCTGTCAACGCGACGCTGACAACATGGCGTCAGCGAGATCTCGTTCACGTCTCGCCGTTTCTCGTCCACTTCCAGCGTGGCTTTCGGCTGCGTTCTTAGACCGTCATTGGCGTCGCAAGGACGCGTGTTTGCCGCATTCTGCATTTTGTCTGCATCATTCGCTATGTGTTGCGTTGAAACTTCGTGCGAGAGATTTCCAAGGATTTCCGTTTCCTTTGAGGCGTTTCTTTTTCCTTGTACTATGAGCCTACACTTGACTCTCTTTGCATCCTTTGTGTTTAGACGAGGGAAGATGCGTTTTGGCTCTTGCCCTGGCTTCCTGAACGACAGAGCAATGGTTGAAGGCTTTCGTCCCATTCCATAGAGCTTTGAAATGATTCGGCCTTGA
Organism: Lumbricus terrestris; assembly: GCA_949752735.1. Lineage (NCBI taxonomy): Eukaryota > Metazoa > Annelida > Clitellata > Crassiclitellata > Lumbricidae > Lumbricus > Lumbricus terrestris. Next base: position 71,453,123 of record OX457036.1, on the reverse strand, counting down.
ACTTCATCCAGTTTAGTTCGACCCAGAAGACTGTAAGAGTCGCTGTCATCTTCGTCCGTGTTTTTCTCATCGATCATTGTGAGAATCCTGGCATTGACCATAACGCTTACCAGAAGGATGAATATATTGAGAAAATAGAGTCGAATGACATCGCATTGAATGATGAGAAGATTGAAAGGTTCTGCCACATCTTTTCACGAAATGACGGATTTCAGATTCAACTCAAAACTAAATTCTAAAACATTTGACAGACTTCATCATAATCCTGTGCGCATGAAGACCATAGAAAATGGGAAAGAAACAAGGCAAACAGGCAAACAGAAAAAAACGGACAGAGGGAAGAATAGACAGACGTTGTATGCCTGCATGTCTGTTTGTAGACCTATAGCCTAGGCCTACGTATTTTGTTGACAGAGGGACGCTTATTTAAAATTGCTAAAAGAGAGCTAAACCTATCGAACTCATTAAACCTATTGTGTCATTTTGTGGAATCGAACCAATAAGCTTATCATTATCAAATATCTAGCCTAAGCAGTCGGTATCAAACTTATTAGGTCTATTGTGTCATTTGGTGGAATTGGACCAATATCAAAATATCTAAACGCCATCCAAATGTTTTATGCTATATCAGCGGTTGTTCGTGGATGACTGCAGTCCATTATCCATACGGGTCAAATAAGACGCCGTCAAGGTCTCAAGGAGTCAAGGACCATACACCGCTGCTGACGTTTCTTCATCGCCAACGAAATAAAAATTAATAGGCAGCATTTTTTATATAGGTAAGCTTATATATTTTCTTCCAGTGTAACTGTAAAATGTAGCCTAATCGGATTTTTATATAGTGGCTGTCTATATGGCCTCGACTCTGAGAGTGAGATCCTTCACCACCACTCGCCCGTTTGAATGGACGCCACGCCATTTAGGTCCCCGTGGACGGACCGTGCTAGCCCGAGATATTGAATCTCTGAAATAGCCACCTTCGGGATTCGAACCGCGGCCCTCACGCTCTCTTTCGCAGTGTAAGCGAATCGCTTGGAGCCTATAATAACGCAACATTAGCTTTAGCCTATATGGAAAACGACAGGAATTGCTCTGAATCATGGCATCCATAGAAGTTGAAGGCAGGAAAACCAGTCAGAGATCATAGGCCTATATATACTCACCATTCGATCTTCGGCTCGCAGGTAATAATACACAGCTGCCAACATAGCGCTTTAATCAAGGTGTAATCGATGACAATTAGCCAAGAAATTTGTCATTTTATAGTAACTTCATTTATAAATAATCACTAAAAATAGTAATTGCTAATTATAAAATTATCAGTCGTCGGTTGAGCAACCTCTGGAAGCCAAATCATTGTCTTTAGCAAACATCTCCCCACTGCATCCACCTACCACCCCTCCCGCCACCCCAACACCCACCCTGCCCCACCCAACCGTCTTGTTTCACGACGTCTCTTATTGGCGTCTGTCCGTTTATGAGCACCTTCTTTGCAAAGCGACAATCACATTAGGTGTGAAGCGCTTCAGGGTCCACTTGCTCTTTGAGTCAGATGTGGGCAGCGTGCTGGAGTGTGAATTAGCACGGCATTGCCACATTTCATACAGGGCTCGGTGCGATTTACTCGAGGTCGCGTATCTGCTCAAGTAGCTGTCGTTGTGTGTGATTGAATAATTGATTGAATATTGATTGCAAGAACTTGAATACAAAATCAATAATAATTATAACGTCTCTCTCTGGCGCTGTCTGACTTTCTGAACATCTTTAGCCTATGTCTTTGTATGTCTGTGTAGGCCTATATGTCTGTGTATGTCGATCTTTGTATGCTTCTCTGTCTATAAATGCCTCTTCTGTCCCTGTAAGTTGTAACCTATAGGCTACGTACATGTAGTTGTGAGTCTACATCTGCCTCGGTAAATACATGTAACACTTTAGCATTCAAGGATTCTCTGAATTCTGTTCTTATAGAGTCGCGAGTAATCACGATCGAACTGACGCAATCGCATAATTATAATATTATCTTTTGATAGCTGCCGCCTCGATCGATCTGATCAGTTATAGGCCTACGTAGAGGACTCTCGGTTGGCACTCAAAGGTTTAACCACTTTAAACTATCGTGCTCTTCCTTCAACCAAGTGTGCACGATAGAGTCCTCCCGGAGGCTGATGATTCAATTAATGCAAAGACCATTTCTTATTCGTAAGCTTATAGTAATAGCATACTGTGGATAGGCCTAGGCCTATATTCCAGTTTTTCTTCGTCTTTAAATGTACACGCTTTAATTACTACGTGTGGGCCTAATGCAGTTTGCAACTCAGAATGCCTTCTGCAACAAACATTTAAAGTTGGCACTTACTTACTAATTTACTTACTTACTTTTTAAAAGTTAATAGGCCTATCAGGTCACTTGAAATTGGACAATAATTGAAATAATTGCGATTATATATAGGCCTGTACAGCCCTATAGGCTATATTGTATATATATATTATAGGCCTATATATAGGCCTAGGCGGCTAGACCCTATAAACTCTTAGATTTAAACATTACTTAGAACGATCAATTTTTCAGGCAATTCCTAACCTTCTGCATTTCGAATTCGAAATATTAATACTATCTGATGCAACGTGATCACCCGACCAATTCATTGAAAAATGAGCAGGTACTGCACCTTCCAGGGCTGCTAACAATACTGGGAAAAAGTATTGGCAATACTGTAACGGATCGACCAGGGCTGGGCAAAAACACCAGGGACCGAATCCCAACCCTTAGTCTCCCAGGTGATGTCCGTCCGTCAGTGGAGTCCGGCGTCAACTGAAGATTGACGACTAGCCCGTCAGGCTTGAAACACTTTTATTCGACAATCAAAGAAGAGAGAAACTCGCGCTGCAGTCCACAGTCAACTTCTATAGCGCCAGTGTTCGGAGCAAGTTCGGAGCAATGTTCGGAGCAACTCATGCAGCGCCACTATCGTCCAATCTCAAATCTGTCATTCTTATCCAAACTCTCCGAACGGATTGTCCTCTCTCGTCTCAACAGTTACCTCATCTCCAACAATCTTCTAAACCCAAACCAGTCTGCCTACACTAAGCATCACTCTACCGAAACACTCCTGGCCTCGCTCTACAACAAACTTGTGATGGCGATAGGCCGTCAACAAGTCTCTTGTCTGTGCCTCTTAGACATCTCTGCAGCCTTTGACACAATAGACCATGCTATTCTTCTCAATCGCCTCTCCTCTGTCTTTGGAATCTCTGGCACTGCCCTCTCATGGATCAAATCATACCTTTCCTCACGCTCTTTCATCGTTAGCGCTTCTGGTCACTCATCTAATCAACAAATCCTCACTTGTGGTGTCCCTCAAGGTTCAGTCCTTGGTCCTCTCCTGTTCATTCTCTATACCTCCCCACTCAGCAAACTCATTTCATCATCCTCTGCTGAACATCACCTCTATGCCGACGACACTCAATTATTCCTATCTTTCTCCCCTCGCTCCTTCTCAGACGCACTAAATCAGCTACATAACACAATCACTCAGATTTCAGCCTGGATGACCGCTAATCTGCTCTGCCTCAACCCCTCAAAAACAGAATTTCTCATCATTGGCCTACGCGAGCAATTAAACAAACTAGACTATCCTTCTGACTTTTCTCAAACAGACCCAACTCTTCCTACGCCATACTCTTCTCCTGTCCGCAATCTCGGAGTCATTTTTGACAAAAACCTTACTTTTTCTGACCACATCACCCAGCTATCCCGCACCTGCTATATGCACATCCGCGACCTCCGTCGATTGCGTCCAATTCTAAATTACAAGACCGCCTGCACAATAGCCACCTCAATAGTTCATTCCAAACTCGACTACTGCAATTCGCTCTTCCATGAAATAGATTCTCTTCAAATTAAACGCCTCCAAACTATCCAGAATGCTCTTGCCCGCGCAGTCACTAAGACGCCCAAACATCACCACATAACCCCTGTTCTCAAGTCTCTTCATTGGCTAAAAGTTTCTCAGCGCATCCATTACAAAATTGTTTCTCTAACCTACAACGCTCTTCAAACCTCTCAGCCCTCCTACATTCGTCAACTAATCACCATCCAACCGCACAGGTCTACGCGCTCATCATCATATCTTTCTCTCTCTCGGCCTCCAGTATCATCCTCTCTGAAATTCTGCGACCGCTCCTTAGTCTATGCTGCACCAGCTCTTTGGAACGGACTCCCAACATACCTCCGCATGTTCGCTCACCCTCCTATCTCTCCTGCAGTCTCACCTCCAAACAATAATTCAACCTCTCCTCCGCTTGCACTCTCCTCTGCTGCATTCCATTCACGACTGAAAACCGAACTCTTCAACCTATCCTATCCAGATTCCTATCAGGTTCCATCACCCAACCACCACCATCACCGACAACCACCGTAGCACCACGCTGTCTCCTCGGCTTGACCTCCCCGGATTTTGACCTGGCACCGGAACGAAAACGGCAGCTCTGGCTATTGCGGACTTGATTTGATATAGCGCCGGTGAATAAGCTGGTCTCCCTGACGTGGCTTTTGTGGGCGCTGAGAAATTCTCGAAGATTTACATTACATTACATTACATTACACTGTCCCAAAACTAATGCGCTACTGTTCGGAGCAATTGTCAGATGCGGATCGCCGATTCTTGCGACGTGTAGATCACCGCTGCCTCGCCAGCGGCCGCTGAAAGTCGGCGAAGCGGTCAGGCTTCGAACCAGAGTCGTCTTGTCGTAGACAGAAACTGAACCACTGTGCTCACCCGGTCGGAAGCGTTGGCAGATCCGGCGTCGAATCGCGGTCGTCGATGCGTAGCGGAAAGTCCCCAGACTTTCCGTCGTCAGAAGGCGTCGATCTCCGGTAGAGCGCGGCGGCGGGTCAGGTTTCGAACCCGGTCGCCCGCGCTGCACAGCAAAGGTTTACGAACCTTTCGTCGTCGACAGCGTCGGATTGCAGTCGTCTTAGCCCAGCGAAAGTCCCCAGACTTTCCGTCGTCAGCAGCGTCGAATTCCAGAAGAGCACGACTGTGGGTCAAGAATCGAACCCCAGCCGCTAGCGTCGGACAGCAAAGGCCTCCAAACTTTTCGTCGTCGACAGCGTCGGATTGCAGACGTCGTAGATTCACCGTAGCGCTCTTCGAAGCGTTTTCCTCTGTACGACTCGTAGCTGCACTGCGTCTCGAACCTGTAACACTCGGCTGTCGCTGCTCTCTTCTATCTCACGGCGACCGCATCGGCTGAATCTGCAGCTCGACTATTTCTCGCAGACTGTACGCTGACTTCACGACTGATGACTGTTCGACTGACCTACTGGAAGAACTGACGAACTGTTCGACTGACGAACTACTGGCCTCAGTGCGCACTGGTATATATATCGCACCCGCTAGGCTTCGTTCCTCTAGGCCAGTGGTTCTCAAACTTCTGCAGGCCACGGACCGGCAATAATTTTTTGCTGAAGCTCGCGGACCGCTAACTAAAATGGCGAGCGCAAGCGACCTATAATAATAACACAAAGATGTGGCGGTGCCAGGATTTCAGTTTGGAAGGGCTAAATTCGCGGGTGAAAATTTTCCATTTTCTCCCGTTTTTTAGTCATCGGCCAAAATCCCACGAAAAATTTCCATTTCTGCCGTCAAAATTTCTGATGACTTTTTTTAATCATTTGGTCGAAATCTTCTAAAACGGTCCTCTTTTTTCCTTTTTCATATCCGGAAAACTGTCTGGCAAATCCCGTGCGTGCCTTATGCTTAATTTGGGGGGGGGGGACTAGAGGGGTAAATCGCCCAAATATTTTATTGTTACATGGGAAAAAAGGATGGCCTTTTTTAGGAGGGTTTAGCCCCTACTCCCCCAGCGCCGCTACTGACTATTAGAATTAGCGGTTTGTTTCAATAATTAAAACATATCCCTATATATGATAGAATTTTACTTATTTCTCAATGTCATTCTCATTTAGTTGCAAATTTTAAGAAATTAAACTCAAAGTTTAACCAATTCAGAATTTTCATGATTTTCTTCGCTCTGAGCGGTGCCGCTCCTTTTGCAAAAAAATCTGTCCAAACAGGTTTGTTTGCGTTAGCTCATCTTTGAAATGCTTCAAACACATTGTTTATATTTCAAATTTTACATTATTTTAGAAAGTTTGCTAATCTACATCTATAGCAATGCATGATCAGCGTTTACTTGATTATCGGTCACCATATAGATTGGGACAGAAATTTTGACAAGTCTTGGACAACTATTTGAATAATTTCACAATTTCACATAGGAGTCCCAGTGGTGTAGTGGGGCGGGGACGCGGGGGGACGCCGTCCCCCCACTTTTTTGCAAAATTCTTGCAAGATTGCACTTTTTGCTATAGTTTCTACTTCAATTTCCATGGCGTCCCCCCACTTCAATTTCCAGGCGTCCCCCCACTTCATTTTTTAGGACTACACCACTGCATGATAGGACCTATATAAATTTATAATTTCAATTTATTTTAACTTCGTTCCACGGACCGGTGCTCAGTACTCCGCGGACCGGCGCCGGTCCGCGGACCACCACTTTGAGAACCACTGCTCTAGGCCACGCCCTCTAGGCTTCGTTCCGTTTGGCCTAGCTAGCTTCGTTCCATTTAGCCACGCCCCCTAGGCTTCGTTCTAGCCACGCCCTCTAGGCTTCGTTCCTTCTGGCCTAGCTAGCTTCGTTCCATTTAGTCACGCCCCTTAGGCTTCGTTCCAGCCACGCCCTCTAGGCTTCGTTCCTTCTGGCCTAGCTAGCTTCGTTCCGTTAGGCCACGCCCTCTAGGCTTCGTTCTCGGGGTGGGAGCACGTAGGCCAACAGACGCGTGACGCTGTCCAGCAATACGTAGACGGACAGCGGCACACACATACAAAGAAATAATCGAAATAATCTTAAATTATAAAACAGAAAGTTTGTCCTTCTGTGTGTGGGATGCACCAATTTTGCCCGGAGGCCTACTCGGAAATTACAGCGATTCGTTTAAAAAAAATTTTTGCAATCGATTCTTACCCACATTTGGAGTTAAACGCCACTATTTTCGGCTGCCAATTCACTTTATAAGTCCCGAGATGTCAACATTTAAACTTGCACGCGATAAGTGATTCAAAATCCATTCACGTTGATCGCCTCCACAAGGCCTCCATTGACTACCAGAGAACTACAGCCAATGGCATGACGGTTTGAGGTCACATGATATTTACTTCTATCGACAATATTTGCGTGTCGAATGGACTTAACGGGTTTTGCTCTTCGATTATCGACCAGACCTGTACACCTAGCGGAGAGGTTCGTTACTTCTCCTTAACGCGGGGTCAAAATGGTCAAGTCGGAACGGGGTCAGGCGTGGCTGGGGACAAAAACTTATATTTCCCGGGCAACGCCGGGTTATTCAGCTAGTTAAAAATAAAATCCTACGGGCCCAATCTTCAACAATACCAATACCAATACTTACTAATAAAAGTATTGGTAATACCAATACCAATACAATTTCTTAAGAGTATTGCAATACCAATACCAATACTTTTACCAATACTTTTCGATAAGTTTTAAAGTTTAATGACTAAAAAAGCACATGCCATTGCCCGTTAAACAGTGTTAAGTAGTTTAACTACTAATCGATATAGCCTACATGCTTTCCATAAGTCTACCACTTAGCATAAAGGACACGTTTCCGGTAATTTGACTATTTATATATCTCGATTACCGTCCATTCCGGTCAACAGTGGCGTAGCCAGGAAATTTTCATGGGGGGGTTTTATGGCCGGAAACCCTGTTTTTTGGTATTTTTTCTTACTTAAACGGAAAAAATAACCTTAAAAAACCTTTTTTTCGGAGCCAATGGGGGGGTTTTGACCCCCGAAACCCCCCCTTGCCTACGCCACTGCCGGTCAAAGATCACAGATCGGTGAGATCGCACCAAAGAGTCACTTATTCAAGCGGATGAGAAACCATATAAATTATTGTCAAAAAAGTATTGGTATCGAGTATCGCTGACAGGCTAAAAAAGTATCGGCGATACGCATGCGATACCAACAAAATTAAACTATCGCGATACTCGCCGCGATACTGAAAAAAGTATCGGCGATACCAAGTATTGCGATACTTTATCGCGATATTAACAGCCCTGGCACCTTCTATGCCATTCGCTAGGTAAAATCCGAGTATATTTACATTTACATTTTACGACGACTGAGTGAGTTCCAATCCGGAATCTCTTGTGAAATTGACGTAGGCCTACGCCTATCGCTTGTCAGATTCTGTTCTAGAGAAAATCAAGGTCCTAGGCTATTAGCATATTATACAGAGGAGCAGTGTTTAATCTAGACGTCTCTGGGGGGGGAAAGTTCCCCCCCAGGATTGACATTTCCCCCCCAGAAAAAATTGACGAAATGATATTGGTTTTTAATTACTGCTTTCGTCATTGTTTTACATGAAGTGTTATAATATATCGTGATATTATTTATTATTATATGATTATAATGACATTATTTTACTACTATAATATATGATACTATCATGTTAAGATGACACCTTAAAATGCTGCCATTGCAATGTGGAAATTCAAAAAGTTTCTAATGGGTCACTGAAACAGTACAGCTATTTTGTTAAGATGACACCTTAAAATGCTGCCATTGCAATGTGGAAATCCAAAAATTTTCTAATGGGTCACTGAAAAAGTACAGCTATTTTGTTAAGACGACACCTTAAAATGCTGCCATTGCAATGTGGAAATTAAAAAATTTTCTAATTGGTCACTGAAACAGTACAGCTATTTTGCTAAGATGACCCCTTAAAATGCTGCCATTGCAATGTGGAAATCCAAAAATTTTCTAATGGGTCACTGAAAATGTACAGCTATTTTGTTAAGATGACACCCTAAAATTCTGCCATTTTAATGTGGAAATTCAAGAAGTTTCTAATGGGTCACTGAAACAGTACAGCTATTTTGTTAAGATGACCCCTTAAAATGCTGCCATTGCAATGTGGAAATCCAAAAATTTTCTGATGCGTCACTGAAAACGTACAGCTATTTTGTTAAGATGACCCCTTAAAATGCTGCCATTGCAATGTGGAAATTCAAAAAGTTTCTAATGGGTCACTGAAACAGTACAGCTATTTTGTTAAGATGACACCTTAAAATGCTGCCATTGCAATGTGGAAATCCAAAAATTTTCTAATGGGTCACTGAAAAAGTACAGCTATTTTGTTAAGACGACACCTTAAAATGCTGCCATTGCAATGTGGAAATCCAAAAATTTTCTAATGGGTCACTGAAAATGTACAGCTATTTTGCTAAGACGACACCTTAAAATGCTGCCATTGCAATGTGGAAATCCAAAAAATTTCTGATGGGGAGGGGCGCATCCCCCTCCCCATACCCCTCCCGTCTCGTTGCTACGTGCATCACGAGCGTCTTTCGGACGTTCAAATGTCTCCCCCCCAGAAACCCCAATTCCCCCCCAGAGGAGGGGGACTAGATTAAACACTGACAGAGGAGTCGGAAAGGACTGGAGAATTTCTATGAAGCTGTTTCACTAGCCTAGTTTATGACGATAATTGGGGTCCAGGAAATTTTACATCTTGTTTAGGCCTATATGATGATCGCGTTAAACTCATTATATTTGCGATGGCTCATTGACAAATAATTATACGTGCTAAGTAAAAATTGCCTTTCAATATTTAAAACATCATAATTTATTTATTGTTATAAACAAAATGTAAAGTGGGGCGACATCTAGGTTTGAGTGTGAAACGCACGCGCAATGTTTTCACTAGTAGGCGTAATAACCTTTCCTCTAACGATTGTTTCCTGAATATTAAAATAAACACCTGCAGCAGGCCTATTGTATCTAAGAATGTATTTTATTGTGTTGTTGTCTTGGCTGTAGGGCTGTTAGAGTCCTGGCGACAGAAAACGTTGCACAATAGCTTCGTGCATTGTACAAACTGTGGACAAAGACAACAAACTGTTTGGACCTTATCCTCCTGACTTTGTCCAGCGTCTCATAAGTCAGGGTTCATAATTAGTGTCGACTGATTGACCACCGTTTTATTTACTGCACTTGCCTCATTCAATTCTGAAATTGTTTTTGCCTGCAAAAAGGTTTCAGCGCATGTGGAACGGATAAGATTGCGATTTTTCTAAAGCTTTAGATAGTACGCCTCTGCAATGGTACATGTTGTGTGTAAAGTTGTTGTCGTAGCGATATCGGCTTGGATAACTATTCATCTTTTGTCAACAGAGGAAGAAATTGTCTATTCAGGTAAAGTGTGTCAATGTAATTTTTAGTTTTTGCATATTCTTTGTTTTTGAATTTGTCAATAGTCTGGTTGGCGTTATGAAGAGCACCTTGCAGTAGTTGGAAGTAACAGAAAAGGTCTCCTTGCCTGCCAGGCTGCTACACTTTGGCAATAATAAATTTTGCAATTCAACTCACACTGGCAGAGTTTATTGTTGTTCCTGAAAATGAAGAACACATTTTTAGCGCCGTGGAAACAATATTAGTTATATTACACATTATATTTTGATATATTATAATAATAATTATGTATTATAGGAAGTCGTCTTAAAATGTTTAGACGGGATGGAAGCCTAACTAATTTTAGCACTATCAGAGAACCTGGAAATTGATTCTGCACAGCATATTTTTCGAATCTTTTAGTGGACAGTGCTTTAGCCACATAAATAAAATGATTTGATAAAGTTTTCTACTTACTAGTTTAATCCAACACTTGTATCGACTAAATCTGTACCGGGTAGTTATCTGGTGCACTTTTGGTATGTATTACAGTAAATCACCAACATGTTAGGAAAACAAAATTATATTATTTGTGGACTCTAAAAGTAAAAGAGTGTGAGCTGAGTGGTTTGTGAAGTTGTTGATTTAATCTCGTTCAACTTGCTCATCTGCTGAAACTGGCTTTCGAATTCTCACACCTATCAGATGACTTTTCCAAAATAGTTGGAGTTTCTATAACAATTTCACTTTCAGTGACCTTTGTTATGAACATTATTACTATGTCTTTGGATTGGATTGACTATTGAAGGTTGCTTACTATTGCTATGAATGTTTAATTGCATGAGGTTGCTTAACACATTCACCGCCTATACGCCATGTTAAATGACTGGCTGTACTACGAGTTAACTCGTAGTAGGCGGCTAATGTGTTAACATCATTTCATCTTATGCTTTGCTGCTATCATAGTTATGATGTTTGTTCTCAACCGCCTTGTATAGTTACAAGATGTTCTCTTGTTCTGTTGTTGTTTTTGCAGATCTGTTGCGTGGTAAGAATATCCTTCTGACAGGCGCTTCATCTGGTATCGGAGAAGAGGCAGCTTATTACTATGCTAAACTTGGAGCCAACGTTGTTTTTGCTGCTCGAAGAGAATCTCTTTTGCAGAAAGTGAGCAGTGTGTATGATGATGTAGTCCTGTTGACAATGATAATTATGTTTTTGGTAGCCTACATATTTTAAATAAGATATATAGCAAAAGAAAACCTACCTGCAATTTCTCTTTACATTCCAAGAATCAAGGATGTGTTACTTTTTTCTTCATCATCATGATTTATTTGAAACGTAAGAAGTACATGACCATATGGCTGAAAATCTATTATACAGAGCAATAAGTTAAAGGATCATGACACTTTCCCATTCCCAGATGCAAACTTATATTTTACTTTTTAGTTTACTAATATTAAAAATCTTTATCTGTACCACAAGCTAAGCACAAAGAGAGGAAGCTGATTAGATATACAAAGATATCTGCAGTTTTGTCGTCTTGACAACCACCTCGGCTTGACATTTTGTAGCAGACTAGTGAACTCCAAGCTCTGCATGAATCTTGTACAAACGAGTTTGTTATCCCAATGTTGTAACTTGAGGCTCTGCATTCTTAGTTGCCCAGGAAAGGTGAATGTTTGTTTTTTACAGGGATTCATTCATTTATGCATTTATTCTGAGAATTTATGTAGCACCTCTGTGCAAGACTACAAAGAGCCCCACCACATGTGGCTAAACAGAGAAGACTTAAACAGTAACTGTCAGAAAAGAGACATACTGTTGCAATTCAGCAAGCACAGCCCAACAATCAAGAAGGCTTGGCACTGCCTAAAAGATGAGCAGGCACAGAGGACAAGAAGCTCTTCCTTGGTCAAGGAGGAAGAGATCATGATGGGGGCTCTGACAGAGGTCAAAGCATGGGATGGAGCACAATCGGTGAGATGTCACCGACAACTAATGCTGCTATCCTGTAGTAGGAGATGCTCTGAGAGGCAGGGGCCTGTGTGAAATTTGTGCATGTAGACGCTAGGCCAAGACTCAGGCATAGCTTGGAATACAGCCAATAAGTCAGAGTATAACTCAGCTTATATCTTATCTGTTTATCCTTGACTGCTGTAGTAGATAGGTGATGTTAAGGAGAACATAATAATGTTGAACATATCTTTCTGTGTTGTACTGCAATAGTTCTGCCTTGCTTTCACATGTAAGTTTGAGGTATTTTTCGACAATGGTTACTGGTGAGTGATAAGACGTTTAGCAGAGAAGTTGCATTTTGCAAGAAGTTGAAAGTGACACTGATCATGCATGTAACTGATTTTTTTAAAAAAACGAATGAGCCATGGAGTGTTTTTCGAGATTCTTTTGGTTTTTCTGTTGTAGGTGTTAGAACAATGTCGAGCATTGTCACCAACTGGCAAGTTTAAATACATTGTGGCTGACTTTTCCAAGGAAGATACCGCCAAGAAAGTTGTTTCAGTTAGTAAAATGCGGCACTGGTTGTTCCATAGAAATAACTGATGTTGATGGCCTTCGCTATTTTGATATTTTTAGGGTGACATGATGTTGACAATATCTGGTGAAAGATATATAAGAGTCTCTGATGATAATTTTCTACAATCATTAGTATGACAGCTGCAGTAATGAACTTCATAATTCAGATTATTATTCAGAATTCCTGATCACAAATTAAATTAAAATATTCAGTTAAACTTAGAAGATGAAATTACAAAGAAGCTTGTTTATAGGGGTAAAAATTAAAAAACTTCTTTCTTTTTGGTGTCGATGTTGCAGTAATTGTAGATTTTTTTATTGGCTTAAGATGTAGCATATTGTTTTAAATATTGTTGTATTAGCATATTGTTTTAACTATTGTTGTATAAAATATACAAATGTTTTAGTGGGTCTTGGAGAAGTTAATATATGCTGTTATTTAGTTAGTCAGCCAAACCATTGGCCATTAAGACCAACAGGTTAAGGAAATGAAAGAAAATATCAGGAGGTTTTAAAAAATATTTAAATATTTGATGCATTCGATACATATAATTATTTATTATATTTTATTTATATTTAAACGACTCAGATGGGCACTGATCAGAGTGTAGTCTTATTGTCATACAACCTCACACTAGTGTTTATTGTTACTTATGTAACTGTGTCTTTGAGACCCTTGCTACCATCATGATGTTTTGCTAATTTTAGTTATTTATTATTTCCCAGGAGGCTATTTCCTTCCTAGGATCACTGGATCTCCTTCTGCTCAACCATGCATACCTGCTCACCTCAACAGTAGAAATATCTGGATGGAAGGGGACGAAGGAACAATACGAACGGCTGAAGTACTCGTTTGATGTCAACTTACTGTCCTACGTTAAGACGTCCGATGCTGCGATGCCACATCTGAAGAAAACCAATGGAAGCATTTGTGTTATCTCATCAATGATAAGTTGGTTCCATCTTTTTTATGTCGTTCTATTTGTGATGCTGCAATTTTATTTTATTCTTTTGCACTTCTTTAGTGAGTTCTACGATTGCCACACCAGAAGGAAGACATCTTTGCAGTCTCTACATTTATATAGTTAGTTTTGTTGTTGTTGTTGTTGTTGTTTGATTCATTTATTTACATACTCATCAGCGCTAACATATAGTAGTATGGCTTTAAAATATAACAGATAAGATACCATCAAACTGACTTATGCACAACATTGATGCAGGTCGGCATGTCCCTTGGAAAAAATGGTGAAATTGCACCGCTAAAGACTCGGCTCGCTCATTTACAAAGCTCATTTACATGAAGACAATGAAAGCATTTTAGCTTTGGCATTAAGAACTTTAGGGAGAAACAGTGAGTTGCTAGGAAAGGCTTTTAAGGTAGAGGACTAGAGGGGGTATAATAAGTGATCAACAGGTAGCCAATCATGAGGCAAAACAAGTTTATTACATGTATGTTCATTGACATTGTCTACATAAACTTGCTTGTTTAAACCAAGAATTTTGTTACCTGAGCTTGAAGAGGTTGATGGTTACAGTATTTCTTATGTCCTCAGGATGGGAATTTCATAATGATGGACCAGAGCATTTAATTGTAAAATTGTTTCAGTTCTTGCGTTAGCAGCATGATATTTGTCAGATGCCTCCTATTATGACCTCTCCCTTGAGATATAAGGCAAACAAATTTGTCAAAGAGGCAACATGTTTTGATACCGATATATTAATAGGCTTACTTGTAATTTAGCTATACATCTTGTTACTGCAATATTCTGTGCCTCAGAAATTCAAGTTTTCTGCTGGGAAGCCATTGCTAATTTAAATTTGCATGGATAGCATATTACAGAAGAACCATCAAGTGAGAGGGATTATACCGGTAATTAGAAAACCATGAGATATTGAAATAAGATAAGTAATCTAGTATTGCATCATGATAGTCGCTGATTAATGTCTGTTTGGCAAACAATATTGAACACAGTCCAAATATGAGAATATGCTGTTCCAATTTGACACAAGGTGGAGAAACTGCCAAATGCTAGAAATTGAACAAAATGACAACCCCTTAAGCTGTCATCAGCGTAATTCCTGCATTTTGGTTTCGTTTTAGAATGTGCACTTTTTACTGTAGTTTTATAGTGGTGTGAGATTTAGTAGATTTTTTAAGCTATTCATCTGTTTTCTAATAATAATATTCGTTTTATTGAAAAACCAGTTTTCATAACGCGACAGTTAACAAGCACAAAGGAGCAGCGAATAAAGCCTAGTAAACGTTTTTATACAGCATCCGTGTTATGAAGTTTTTATTGTTTTTATTGGTAAGTTCCAGGGGTTATTTTAACGTGCAGCTGGACACAAAGTGTGTAGTTGGGAAAGAGATTTGTGCAGTTGAAAATGAGATCTTGTGCAGTTACTTTTTGCCTAGTTGCGTGAACCGACGAGAAGTTAGTGGTAAAAAGTTGGACACAAACATGATAGTAACGGCCCAAAGTGAACATCTTTGGAGCGGATTATTTGGGTGATATTTATGTTCAGGGAAAGAGCAGGCCTGTTGAAACTTGGCGTGAACTATAATAGATATATAGATATGGTGATTATAGGCCTACATGCAGTTTTCAAGTCAAGCATTAGACCGATACGGCGAAGGTCATATAGGCTTATCCCGCAAATATTTCAGAAACATTATCACAAACATTATTATAGATTTCTACGGTGTTATCCACTGCTTGTCCATAATTATCAATTAATTTTTTTTAATACAGATGAAAGCCTAAACTGCCATCATTACGTTGTGTAAATATAAAAAAAATTAAGATGCAGGTAGAAGGAATTATTCAAGACTCTTAAACCACGTCTCTGAGTACCAAGTTATGATTGAATTTGTCAAGGTAACAGCCTAAAATGCTATTACAACAGTGGGCAAATGACTTTTTGTGAAACAATGGACGAGAAAAAAAATTGAGTAATTTTTTCAAATGACAGCTTTAAACGCCAGATTAACAGCGTGCAAATGAAAAAATTAAACAATAAGGAGGAGACTCTTTAAACTCTAAAAACCATAGCTGTCAGCATTTAAAAAGAGCAATTTTGTTCAGATGACAGTTACAGTGTGGAAATTCAGAAATGTAAACAATGGGGAGGGGCATTTATTGAAGTCTCAAACCATGCCTTTTGGCGTGAAATTTGTGAGCAATTTTTTTAAGATCACAGTCTAACAGTTGTCATTATAATGTTGTAAAAAATATTTAAACAATGGGACGGGACACTTATTAAAGTCTTAAGCCATGACTATCAGCACTGAAATGATGAGCAACCTCGCTAAATTACAACTTAGAATACCACCAGTGCAGTGTGGAAATTAAACAAAATTCAAAAATGGGATTGGTACATCACCTTCCCAAAACCCCTACCCAGCTAGGTGGTCGTTCATTGGAAATTATTGTCCTTCAGTCGCTCGTTCGTTTCCACAAACCCGGGACAAAGTCTGCGGTTATTTTCACACACACATTCTGGTTCTCGTGAATGAATGACACCAGAGCTTGTAGCATATAAAATTTCCAGCAGTCGCACCCTAAGCCAAGTCATGTTGTGGTAAAACATCATTTACATGTAGATCGGCGACGCGGCTCCTGGTTAAAACTGCTATTAGCCTAAACAGTACATATTCGTGTTGATGTGGGTGTCAGTATAGGTGTATCGATGAGTAATGACAAATTTTGGGAGGTTTGCTAATGATATTTATCGGTCTTACATCGTATTTTGCAGTTAGTGGTTTATATTTTATGCAAAATTTGAAATTGGCTCAAAGATTTTATTTCTTGGGGAAATATCTCATCTTGTCTGCTAGCTTTAGCTTTAGCAAAACAATATCATGTTGATCTTAATGACCAGTGTTTCAGAGCAGAAAAGCAACATCTGGACGTAGGCTACCCTCATATAGACCTACTAGCGAAACTTTGGAAGTGTCCAGGAACATAAGACCATTTAACTTTATTACACTTAACAATCTTTCTGAGCTATTTCCAATTCCAGCAACAGCAGAGGATCTGTAAGGGATCTTTAAGGGATCTCTAGTCGATTAAGGACATTGAAAAGTCTAAACGTCTAAGAACATATAGCTGATTTCATTCGTTAATTCATTTGGAGATTTGGCCATGATGAACTTTGAGTCAAACATTGTCATAACAATTGATTTTGATCTTTAATATGAATTTTTATAAAGTCGGAAAATCTTAATATTCAAACATCTAAAGCTCCAGTCGAAGGCCAAGCGCAAAGCACCAGCTTATTAACGAGCGCTCACCAAAAGCTGCTTCAGCTTTGGGGGAACAAATCCCTGGTCAAGGACTTTCTTATGTCCAGTCTCAAAATACGTCATTTATGTGCAGTTGAGAAAATTCCTTAAAATAACCCCTGGTAAGTTCTGATCGTACTTTGTTATTTTGTAGTTCTAACACCAAGGTTTACGCTGCCGTACGCTTCGAGTAAATCCGCGATGAGCATATTTTTTACTGGCATTCGTCAGGAATTGCAGCACAGGAAGGACAACATAAGCATCACTGTCATTCACCTTGGCTTAATACGTAAGCGCTCGTGTTTGTTTTTAAATGAAAAGGATCAGATCAAAGCTATTTTTAATGTAAGTTTTAACTTGTTCTTGTCAGTGTTATGTTGACATTGCTGTTACTTTGTATTGTTAAATGTTATATTGCAAATGTTATGGGCATTTATGTCAACATTATGTTTGGTTTGTAACTTTGTACTTATGGTTAAAGTTTTCTGTAAAAAGCTTAGTAGCTTTTTAAAGTAATACTATTTTGCTTATTATTATGATGTGCTTGATAAATAATCTTGGTAATAATTATATTATGTCTTTAACACTTTGACAAGTTATTCTCTTTGCATTTAGTTCTTGAACCACGTAAGACTTGATTGATATTGGATTACGTAACTTAACATAATGTGATACACATAAACATATTTGATTGGTGTTGCAATTAAGCATAATTATGAATACTTGTCATCAATGATGAATGGATTTTATGCCAGTTGGATTAAATGTGTT
The DNA here is from genome assembly GCA_949752735.1 of Lumbricus terrestris. Lineage (NCBI taxonomy): Eukaryota > Metazoa > Annelida > Clitellata > Crassiclitellata > Lumbricidae > Lumbricus > Lumbricus terrestris. Next base: position 71,435,273 of record OX457036.1, on the reverse strand, counting down.
GTTGAATTTTCAGCCACCGAGCATTCGAATGACAGTCTGGCCAGCATGTCAATTACGTCTGGTCAAGATCTGAAGAAGGAGATGTCCATTCTACCTGTCACCAGTCCAACTAAGTGTGCTGAGGACATCGTGAAAGCAGCTGCTCGACGAGAGGCTGAGGTCTACTATCCATACAACCAGGGGCTCTGGGTTATGCGCATTTTCACCATCCTCGTCCGTGATTTTGGTATATACGAGCCATCTTTGCACACCGGTCTGCGGTTTCTTGTAGACATGAAAAATTGTTTATTTGGTTGGTTTTGATGTTTCAGCTAATTTATTCAACGGTTTTTATTTGAATTTTGGCCAGATTAGGTATTATCTTGTATTTGATAGTAAATTTTTTTAAATACCGGTATTATCTTGTATTTATGCTATGTCTAATGTTTTGTTAACTTTTAATTACTGTGAGAGCAAAATCTTGTCTCATGTAGATGACAGCAAATCATGTTAACTCTTTAACGACGAAAAGCTGCATTCGTTTCCTCAATCATGTTTAGTTAATACAGTCTTGTAGTTATAGGGTTAAAACGTATTATTGTGCTTCTGTTTGATTGCATTTCTTTCCTTCATGCTGTAATTTTTCACGTATATAACAAATAAGTCTGAGATGTGGAATTGTTGAGAGTAAACCAGCATATAGATGTTTCAAGACGTCTGAAAACTAGGCAAGTGTAACAACCTCAATGTTAAAATGCTGTAAGTAATAGCATTGCAGAAAAAAGAACAAATAGGTTTTTTTGTTGTAGATTTAAGTGAGTCTTATAATTAAATTCCAATTTTTTACTAAAATTGTTTTGTATTGTTTCTGATGATGGCTTGTAACCAACCGACTTGTTGACCTGCTGACCCTGCACTCAATGGAAAGTAATATGTAAGTAAATACCGGTAAAGAAATTGTCTCTCATTGTACTTTGTTGGTCTTTCTTTCCACATGTATTCGAGAAAGAAATATGACTGGATTATGATGTTGATATGATTTATATGTTATATTATAACACGTGGAAAGACTTTTGTATTCATTCATTCATTCGAGAGAGAGACTACTCTGGGGTGCTCCCGACTCCAGCACAATGAAAACAACAGTTTTAGGTTAGTATAGAACGTGTCAGAGACTTCTGGGACGCAGGCTCAACTCCAAGGTCAGCCCATTGCGCTTAACTCCATGGGCAGCCCATTCCAAGCATGTGCATAATAATGGATTAAAATGTTACATGGAGATTAATTTAAACTACTAGTACTAGACGATACTTGAATTTCGTCTACCTGTAAACTTTGCTTAATAGTGGCGGACTAATTAAGTGACAAACAGGTTGAGTGTTGTTCTTGTGATGCAGAGAGTAGGCCACAGGTTCAAATCTTCCTGAGTACAGTGAGTGGGTTGCTCTGTATGGACCTTGAGCAAGTCCTTCGCTCACCATATTGCTCATAACTCCATATAGATTATAGAAGGTACGATACAAGGAAAGTAAGCTGGAAACCAACCTCCCAACATTGGGAATATTCACGCACAACTTAACTCTGCAAGTGTAGTCATTCAACAATCGCCAGCCTCCTTAGCAACATTTAAAAGTGGGTCGTTCGTAATACTTTTACCAGTGCATGGCTGTAGTACTTTGAAAGATAATAATATTCATTAGAACCTTGAAAGTAGGCCATAGATGTTCAACTGCTCTAGATAGTTGGAGCCAAATTTTATGCATTGAATATTATAGGCCTATAAAGGCTATAATGCCCTACATATTATTATATTATATATAATTATACTAACAGCACAGTGGATGAAAATAAATAGGCTACTTCATAATAATGCCGTGTCTATCATTGCGCGGTTGTGATCGTGCGCGGTAATGATCGTGCGCGGTTTTGTGTGCGCGGTTTTGACCAGATTATACCCAATTAAATCCAGGCACACACACACACACACACACACACACAACAGGCGGCTGAACCGATTATCTGCCTATAGTCCTATACGCCCTTAGGCCTCTGTCTTCGGCTAACAATAGACACTAGCAGTAAAGCGCTTGTCCAAGTGTCAAGAGGAACGCTGATGGGCATGCCAGTTGATGTTACAAAGTAATAACAATAATAATAATAATTATGATAGGCCTATAGTAATAACGCGATTTCTATAGCGCCATAGCCCACCCCGAGGCCTAAAATTATAGGGATCTCGAGGCGCTGCACATGAGTTCATAAATCAACGATATAGTCACAAAATAATGAAATTGTTATCAGAGACGGGTCTTCACATTTGAATGCCTTCACAGATGATTCGCAATTCATCTATAGATAGACGAATGAAGAGCCACGTAGGGCCTACAGCGTAGGCCTATTCCTCTACACCTCTGTTCGCAGGTAGGCCTACTCTGGTAGAGTCGGCGAAGACCCTACAGCTAGGTCGTTTATCATCGAAAGAAACCCTTCGCAGCAAAAAGCTGCTTTTCAGAGTTAGCATCATATCCTATATATATGTATATATATATAGGCCTATATAAGTATATATAATTATGCATGCACACACACACACACACACACACACACACACACACACACACACACACACCTTCTCTCGTCTCAAACGTTGATGTCTCGTCTAATTCACTCTCTTTATCAACGTTGGATGTTATCAACATCAGTAGGCTAGTACTGTTGTCCTTGCTGTTGAATAGTAGGCTACGACAGCAGCCGGTTAGCCGGACAATAATTGCAGTTAGGCTCTCAACCTGATTTTCATTTGGCTTCTGAGTGAATTCCTCAAACAAACCATATCTCGATGTTGCACACAGGATATCGAAGGAAAACGCAGATATAGGAATTAGAAGGGGACGAAGGCATCTGCTGAAATCAATGCATGCCTCTTTAAGTAGCTGCTCTTGAATGCAATAATATCTCTGTCTACTTCTCCTCTGATCCTATATATTCCTCGTATTTAATTCTCCTTCTTCTTCGTAGCATCTGCGCTTTGTCTGTCTGCACATCTTCAGTCGTTGGTCCATATAGGCTGACTGCATCCGCTGCTGGCAGTTGAGTTGATCGAGGTCTGATTTACTATCCGTCGTAAATCAGGATGGCGCAGTCAGTTAACGGACCGACTTCAGTCAGAGTCTCTAAACCAGATGCACGCAAATTTATCAGTCTATCAGTCATTAAACCGTTGCGAAGATCAGCGTATACAGCGTCTGTGAAGAGGAAAGCATACAGAACGGGTCGGCGTTTTGGGCATTAATCTCGCCAGTGTCTGTGTACTGATCTTACTACTAGTGCTTCTTAATAACACCAGACACTTCATGTGCACTAGAACGCTTATGGTTTGTGACAAATGTCGGACTCATTGCGGTTCTTATAACTATCGCTGAAAACATTCAATGCTTCTTGTAAGCGGGCATGATAAAGTGTCATCAGTCAGACCAGGCCTAACGCTATTGGCCGTGGCCCGTGTAGCCCTATAGGCCACTATCAGAGGTTTGATGTAGAGCCACAACAGATAAAGACAGACGCCTTGCTTATCGCATGAGCGTCTACAAATTTACTTTCTGAAGTTGGAACAAAAGTTTGGTTGAAAAATGAAAGAAAATTTTAGTCCCAAATTAATCATCTATTTGACGATTACTTAGAGTCTTAGACTGTTTCCAAAATTACCAATGAGTAAGCCTGTTCTGCTGCGTTTCATTATCATCATTATCACCATCATCTTCATCATCATTATTTTAGTCATAATCATCGTCGGCGATCCATTGTTGCCGATGCGTCGTCGTCGTCGTCGTCGTCGTCGTCGTCGTGGCTTTTGTTTTCAAGCCGTGCATTGAGCTCATGAAGTTTCTGGAGTTCTGCGCTTCTCCGCTCACGGCATCTTCTCAGTGCGCCCGCTCAAGGCATCTTCTCAGGACGTCCGCTCACGGCATCATCTCAGGATATCCGCTCACCGCATCTTCTCAGGACGTCCACTCACGGCATCTTCTCAGTGCGCCCGCTCAAGGCATCTTCTCAGGACGTCCGCTCACAGCATCTTCTCAGGACGTCCACTCACGGCATCTTCTCAGGATATCCGCTCACCGCATCTTCTCAGGACGTCCACTCACGGCATCTTCTCAGTGCGCCCGCTCACAGCATCTTCCCAGGACGTCCACTCACGGCATCTTCTCAGGACGTCCGATCGGCTTCTTACGTTCAGCCGGATATCAAGGTTGGACTGGTAAGCCAGGATCTGTTCGTATGTTTTATGACTCTTTCTTTGTATGGTCTCTTCCCCTCCCCTCCCCATTTGGAAGGTATATAGGCCATGTACATCTGCAGGTTGGTGTTCCCTCTATTCGTGATATACTGATGTAGGCCTATATATACTGACGATGCCTGTCGAACGCATTTGACAAATCTTGGTCTTCAGGTTAAACTGTTGGAAAATCCAGAGCAGTCTCCAGTTGCACAATTTGTAACATTTTAAGGTCTAAGGTTTTTGCTTGATTGTGTCACAACCATTGAAAATCGACAGTCGTTCAGGTTGCATATAATTATAGTTCAAAGCGGTTGGTTCTTGCATTGAATAACAAAACATTGAGAGGTGTAATAATGCGCTGCTGTCGTGCAGCTGAACTTGATGTGTTTTTGTTTAATTTGGATGTGACAGCCGGCGACATCGAACAGCACAAGTTGTCTTCGTTTCATGACAATTAAGTCAACAGCATCATTTCTATGCTGTTGTTTCTAGTCAGGCAGTCGAAAGACTTTCCACAGTTATATAGGGCCTTTGAAGGCTACGTGGGATTGAATAACTGACTGATTGTCTGTAGGCCCAAGTGAGTCTGTTTCACACCGATTACCTCGATCGTCTATATAGTTCCATCCTCCTCTGTTTTCGTCTCTGAGTTTGTTGAAGTCAGGTCCTTAGATGATACGACCATAGACCTATGTAGAATGCTGCGCTGGCTATATAATATATAATATATATATTGATATCGTCGTCATGATATTCTAACAACACTCAAACTAAGACTGCGAGTCGTCTTCCTCTTGTATGGATTCATACGCCGGAGGTAAACAGTCCGCGCAAGGCACGTGCGCATGCGCCACGGACAGCGCTCGATTGATGTCACAGTTGCACCGGAAGTGCGTATGATCAACGGCACAGACCGGGCATGCGCAGTAGAAGTGTTGCAATATGGCGTCCGGGCTCGTGCGATGTTCCTCGGGGATCCTCTGAAGGCAGATGCTGTTCTGATCATCAACGGCGGAAGGATCCCCTCGAGGACTCACTCGCTGCAAATCCGACGGATCGCACGTGACGTCATTTCCGTTTGCACGACAGGCGATGCCGTCGAATGGTGTTTTCAGATAATAGGGGTACGTTTCATCCGCAGGGGGCATCAGCGGTGCCGAGGGGCTTACCATTCCTCTGATTGAAGGGCTGGAGGCGTGCTGTGGATAAACAGACGGAAGGCTTTCCGTTCCGAAGGGGAGATGGGAAGGAGGAGGAGGATGCGAAGCTTGGCAGTACGGATGCAGAGCCCGAAAGCACTGAACAGAAGAAGCATGAAAGTCGGGGGCTGATGATGATGCTGATGATGATGGTTGCTGCTGAAGAGGAGCGGTGGCGTCATCTTCATCGCCGAGACGAACTCGTGGAACCTTCTCCTTATCATCGTCAACTTTGCCTAAGTATATAATATAATACACGAGAAACAACGGTTCAAAACTTATGACTCAAAGAGTGTTTGAATGCATTCAGAAATTGGCCTAACCGTATAGTAAATGTTGCAATGAGTTTCCTGTATATTAAACATGTAGAGACGCAATTCATGCAGCTTCACAGGAAAATTCATATTGTATTAAGGTGACAAATTTCCTGTCTGTTTTCATTTTAGAGTAGACCTAATGCGCCCAGGACTCCAGGTCCAACTTAAGGTGGATGCCTATTATTGCCTATAGTGTGCTGCATTGGCAGAATCCAAAGTTTAGGGCAGAGTTTAAGATAATCCACCCTGATGCTGACATTGCTGAGGCACATGGCATATAGCCAGGATTTGATTGGGGAGGGGGTATTTTCGCAACTTTTTTTGGGCGAAATTTCCTGGCGACCTTTTTTACTCTGCAAAATTTCTGGCAACCTTTTTTAGTCATCGCCTTCGTTTCTGAATACATTTTTTGGCTCGTAATACGTTCACGACGGTCAGAGGCGTAGCGACCGCCCTCCGTACCCTCCGACCGAAGGGGGCCCCGCAAGGAAAGGGGGCCCCTAAATGCGTAAAGTATGTAAGGAATAAGTAAGTAAATGACATTTATTGACGCTATTGCACGATCCATATTGGTTTTACTGACAATGCCGTGAAGTAAATACGGAATACATGCATACTGCAGGCCTATGTACATGTATGTATAATATTACATGAGCCCTGAATATTCAATATAGTAAGTACTAGCTGTTTCCAGTTTTTGCATTTTATGGGGCTCCGCCGCCTTGGACATAATAATTATGTTCGGAGGGGGCCACGTTCTTTGTTGCTACGGCCCTGACGACGGTGAAAAACTTTCCGCGATTTTCGACTATTTTCTGCTCAAAGTTACATTACACACCAAAGTTCCTACCTCATATGCTAGTAAATGCATTATTTCCTTTTTACATTATACTTAATTTTGGGGTGCTCAAACAACCAAAACACCCCCTGTCCACAGCCTTAAATGCTGACCAGTATTGAAGGTTCTATTACCTTATGTGTCTCTTGTGTCATATATATCCCTTTCTCTGATGACCTTTTGAACATTGTCTTTTAGTAAAAATCGCGGTAGGCCTACGGTGGTGAACTCACAATTTGAGGTTTCTTATGATCTGATGACCTTTTCCCTCTATTTCTTAATTCTACCAGTGGATAACTCTTTTCTTTACTACTTTACATGTAAAAAGCAACTATTCAATTTTTTTAATTGGGAACTACCCCCAGAGACGTCTAGATTAAACACTTGCTTCTTGGAAGCAGGACGCACCCCACCCCTTTCACTTTTACCTATAAGTTTCAACCAGAACAGGTCCCAATGGCATTGGTATAACCTCTTATAGGACCTAATACTTAATTTCCTACGATGGTCCATAATAGGCCTATTTAGCCTATATTTAATAACCGCAAAAACAAAAAGTTGGGTCGATTTTAAAGATTTTTCTTTAAACTCACTGTCACGATGATATTGCTATTTCTGAATTATATTTGCTAATCGCAATTTCAAAATACAGTTAATTTAATTCTAAAAGGTGTGTGATAAAGATAATTGTCTATGATAATTCCAATCTTTCTCTTGCCACCGAATATGCCATCTCATTTCCTGAGAATTTAATAAGGCTCTAGGAAATTAGGAATCCAGGCTATAGGCACCATTATAATTTTGCTGTAGGCCTAATTAATGCAATATATTAGCATTAAGAAAAATTCTAAGAAAAGGTTTGGTCGGATTTAGATTCATTTTCTTCAATACAGATGTGGCTATAGATCTATAGGCCTACACTTAACGAATCTGTAAGTATGATGTGTATCTGTTTTTAGCTGCATTTTCGCTTCATAATTAAAATATTCACTGAAGAGACTATCAAAGCTGTCAATTCAGCTGAATAAAAAGATGAAACGTCAGCAATTCTGGATCTTTGTCAAACTGTAGAGATGGAAAATATAAAATGATGCTGAGACTTTACTTTCAAAATTTGAACCATCTATAGCCTATACAAATATATAATATTTATAGACATCAATACATAAAAATGTGCATATTTTTAAAACATATCTCTCCATTTCTATGGTGCCCCTTCAAGCTCCCTACTTAGAGGCGCTCCCGATCACAACGCGGACACTGCATCGGAGTTTCACGCCGAAGCGCCCGAGCAATTGCGAGTGAAGGACATGCTCAAGATCCCTACACGGCGGCTTGAGGTGGATTCAAACCTGCAACCCTCCGGTTGTAAGGCAACGAATATACGCTCTACACTACCGCGTGCCACAAATATAGGCCTATAGACTCTATATATAATAGACCTAGGCTATATTATATTTATGTACAAGAGTATACGTGTATAGACCTATATATGGGCGTTGGCATGTGTAGACCTAATACATGTATATATTCAGTGTACAGGGTGGCTCAATAAACAAAAATGTCCCACCAGCTAAAATGCGATTTCTCCGTAACAAATCGAGATTTTTCTGTGAAAATAGTAGGATTTATAGAGGAAAGAATTTGCAACAATCCCTGAAAATCTCAATATTGAATTTACATTACTTCAGAAGTTACAGCTGTGCAAAAACATTTTCCCATTTTTTCAAATTTCCGTAGAATCGCGTTACAATATAATGATTTTAAAGATTTTTGCAAATCGCAACACACATAATGATGATGATGTCATACGATCTCACTAAGAGCTGTAAAGAAGCTGTTTATAAAGCCAGCTGTTAGTATTTGGTGATATTTCATATATTAATTAAGGTTTCAATGTGTGAATCCGTTACTGAACGTCATGGGCAAAGTTTCTGCAGATGATAAAATGGGAACTCCGACGTTGCGTGAACAGAGGCTGAGACATCGTGTAATTATAGCAAAATACCCAGTGAAAACTGAAAAGTGAAGCCTGAGCACAATGAAGGCTATCTGCAAACGTGTTTGTGTATAATGTAATGGAGGTCAGATGTCGGAAGAGAGGCGGGAATTGGTCTGACGGGAAAAGCGCGATATTCACGAAATTCGAGTGGTAGTCGAAAGGGTCAAGTTTGCAAAGCACATCATGTTTTCGGCATCAGATCTGCTGGCGTGTGTTAAGGCTGCAAGAAAAGACTGCTCTTCTCCCATTCAGTGGGCTAAATGTAAAACTTATCGTTGAATTCTCTTACACAGGCTCATTGAAGAGTGAAGACTGCAGGTAGGCTATGTTCTAACATCTGGTTATATTTTTCTAGCCTGCTTGCTAGCACGGTAAGGTTGATTATGATTACGCTACCTTATTTCCATCAACTGCAGTAAATTTATTGGCAAGGATGAATGACCAACAAACTCGCCAGACCTTAGCCCTCTTGCTTATCACGTCTGTGGAGCTATGCTGGAACGCTGTAAGACATTTCATCCCAAGTTGGAAAACATTGGCTAGCTGAAGGAAGTCTTGCTGCCAATGTGGGGTCAGTTGCCACAAGACCTGATCAACAGGGCCATACTTAGCCTCACAAAAAGAATTCGAGCTCGTGTTAAAGCAACGAGTGGACACTCCCATTGTACCTTACAATAAACTGCAAAACGGAATTCTGAGGTCGTAGTGAAAAGTGATATCATTTGACATGGAAATCTACAAGTGACGTTCATTTTTCCGCTGAAATTTGAAAAAACGAAATTGAAAGTTTAAACAGCTGTAACTTTGCAAACAGGAAAAATTTCAAATGAAACTTTCAGGAATTGTTTGAAATTCATTCACCTGCAAATTGGGCAATTTTCGCAGAAAAAGTTCAATCGGTTGCGGTGATATCGCATTTTATCCGGTGGGACTTTTTTTATTGAGCCATCCTGTATATCTGGTTATTAATTCTAATGATAGAGATCTAGCAGATTCCGGCAAAATCACCCGTTTATTAATCTATTTTTAATTGCAAGTCTTCTTTGACATAATTATGCTTATTTTTTCCCCAGGAGGCTGTTTGTGGGTGAATTGGAGAATGAAATGATGAGGAGATTGATGAGAAGATATAATAAGCTCTCATGCTGTATTTATAACCAGTTTTTATTCATAACCCATATGCATAATTACTTTATTTTTGTCTGTTTCACAGAAATCCATCCTTCACATCTTTCGGCCAACAATTCCTTCTCGCTTATTTTGAAGAAAGCGTTATTGGCAAATCTATTATAGGCTAAGTCGACAGCATCGATCAACAGCGATATAGCAGCGCACCTTTATTATGCGCAAGGCAGAGGGCTATTATACCTTTGTGCACCTGGGTCATATATTGTGTCATTATAAACCTCGTTCATTATAAGTAATACCTTGTTCATCCATTGAATCGTTGGACCTGCGTCTTGTCAATACTCCTCGCTTCCTCTCAACGAAACTACCGTTCCACTACGAAGGCCCTCAGCACTGCAGGAACCCCCGAGGATCGTATAAAGCCTATTCGTCATACCGTACACCTCGGATTGAGCAAGGATTTTATGATTTTTTAATCTATTGTTAACGTACAATTCTTTGCGGGGAATCTATAGATAGACTATACTAACTGCATGAGGGAACAATGTAAGGTTATAAGCCATATACATACATATATAGCCTATACATGTATATAGTCCGCAAGGCAAACACCTAACGATCTTAAAATCATTGATTCCAATGATAGTAGCCTAATTATTTTAGACATAGAAAAGTCGAACTGATGACGTCAAAGTCTTTCACCTCAAGTTTTGTTCTTCAGGTAGAATAACTGCATGTGATGGTATAAGCATACGCGGTATAGTGTGTAGGCCTACTATATGCGTTGCTTAAATGAAAGTAAGTGCAAGTGTAAATCTCCGAAACATTAAGCGGGAAACAAAAGCTCGTAGAGCAGAGCTTATTCAGCAGTCCAGAGTAAGATAAATACGCCTGAGAGACCTCTCCATTATACCTCTATTACTTTGCTTGCTCGCACCTAACATCCGCACCCAGAAGAAAGCATTATATATATCTATAGCGTGTTTTAGTCTGTCGAACCCACACAGATCTGACGTCAGGACAACCGTTAGTCCTACTTAATTGTGCGAAATGCAATACACATTGGCTGGTGAATGATGATGATGCTATAGCTCTATAGCCATGCAGGCAATTATCCTCTGAGTAACGACCGAATTTAATTACATTTCATCTGAAAAATAGATTCCGTTGCTGAATTCTATGGTTCATGAGCTATCGAAAACGCTAGGCTATAGGCCTAAAGAGAGAGCATACTGGACTATATAGCATTATTATAGCCTATAAGGTTAAACTATTAAGTGTGTAAAACTGAATTTAGAAAAATATTTGCGATATTCCGATAGAAAATCTTTATGATTTTTTATAGCCTATAGGTTTGTAATTATTTTTCATGGCCTTTTCGTACCAATATCGTCCTATTTGTATGCTATAGTTGCGAAATTGACAGTGAACTTCTCTAACAACTGCTGTAGGTCTCGACTCTCTCGAGTCTCTCGACTATAGGATAACGTATACTAGCCTGGTCATAAATGTTGTGTATGATGAATTAAACTTTGTTATTCCAATTGATTTATATATCATAAAGCCACTAGGCCTACTCTATTCAGAATAACGTATTATTCCTAGTTATCATAACACCACTTTTATAGCGCCACTATAATAACACCAGATATAATGAATGATTGTGTTTGATGATATCCGATGATTGTGTCATGCTTACAGCATCGGCAACAGTAGAGATCCGATGATGATGACGACGACGACGATGATGATAAGGAATCGTCGTAGCGGTAGCACCAGCATTTCGTCCAGCAGATGACGCAGATTGCTATGGCAACGAGTGGACACAAAATGACCGGAAGGAGGGTCAAGAGCGGCATGTCCAGCGAAGCAACGGCGTAAGAAGCATCGGAGACACTATAGAGATAGAGGGACAAACAAGCAGATTAATGCAAACATACAATGAAACCAGACGCTTCTAGACAAATATTTGCAGTGACAGGCAGAGATACACGTACGGGCAAACGAAGCGAGCAAGAGACAAGCGGACAAAGCAAGAGCTTGGGAGAGAGAGGAAAAGTATGTTGCTAATAATTTATGTCTGAGGGGAAGAGAGAGAGAGAGACAGACAGACAGACAGACAGACAGAAAGAGAGAGAGAGTGAGAGAGGCAGACCGCCCTCTTTACAGAAGGCCTCTTACACACGTACACACACACACACACACACACACACACACACACACACACACACACACACATCCATCGATCCATCAACCCATTCAGCCATCCAGCCATCAATCAATCAGTCCTTCCATCCATCCACCCATCCATCCACCCGTCCTTCCATCCATCCTTCTGCCAATCCACCCTTCCATCCACCCATCCACCCATTCATCCACCCATCCTTCCATCCATCCATCCATCCACCCATCCATCCTTCCGTCCACTCATCCACCCATCCCCTCATCCTTCCGTCCATTCCTCCTTCCACCCATCCTTCCGTCCACGTGTAATTCGTTCTTCCTACGTGATTTCCAGTTCGTCTTCCGTTTCCATGCACCGGAAGTGGTACCAGTCCTGGTGGTAGCGGCAGCAGAGCAGACGTGCGTCGAACATGCAGCAGCAGTAGTCGATCGTCGGCATGTAGTTGGTGACCGTGCACAGGTGAGTGTACTGGACATACTGCTTGACCATGCACTGACCACCGCCCGGCAGTTGGTCAAGCTGATTGTCAGCAGCTGCAGAAAGAAACGAACGACAGAGAGAGATAATTGCTTTTGCCCACGAATGCTCATGGCACCCTCCCACTTGCATCCCTCCCTCTCTCCCAGCATCTCTTCCCCTTCCATTCCCATCCCACACTGCTGCCGCAGCAGCCACCGTTTCTTCAGTCGGGAGCAGGTGTCTTATAGATGGACCTCTGAATAGAAGATTTGCCTCTTCCTCAATAGGAGACACACGCAGACTCAGCAGCCAGCCAGCCATCCATCATTCCAAACAGGATATTCGCAAAGATTGTCCGACCGTTATTAGTTATTTTCAAGTCATTACTCTCTTATCTCACGTGTTATTTCGGTATTTCTCACTCCGCCACATGATTGCATATCGGGTCGATGCTTATAAGGTGATTTATGCATACACTGGTCCTTATAATTATAGTCTGGCGATCTGACGCACACACCTGCTGCTGAATCTCTTTCATCTCTCGTTATTATTTTTAGTCTAATTTATCTCAATTTTTTAATAACTCGTATTCCATTTTTGGCAAATAATTTTTATTCGTTTCTGTCTGGCCGTTACCTCATCCACTGAAACTGGTTTCAATCCTTTTCTTTAGTAGACCGACACATGCACTGTGGACCTTTCTTTCTCTCTGTATACCATTGCACTCTCATTCAGACTCTGCAGTCATCAAAGTTTTTCGCTCTGATTCCTAATTCCTTACTAACCTCGATTTTAGTTTACAGTTCTTTCATTCGCTGCCTCGTTCTGCGATTGCATATGCGAGTTGTAAGTATAGACTAAAGACCTACGTTGGTTGTTGAGAGATTTTGTAGCAGTAGATCGGGTTATGAATAGACAAGTGAGTAGATCGTTGGGTTTGGTGAATGGAGTGAGTGAGTCAGCCAGTCATTCATTCATTCAGTCAGTCATTCATTCATTCATTCATTCATTCATTCATTCATTCAGTCAGTCAGTCAGTCATTAAGTCAGTCAGTCAATCAATCAATCAATCAAGCAGTCAGTCAATCAGTCAGAGTGTTTGACTCTTTCCCTGTGGTCAATTTCTAAGCCACATCTTTGTTTGTTTGTTCGTCTGCGTGTCTGTCTGGTCTCGTATCTTCGTGTGCTGCAACATCTGTCTCTCTTCGTCCACCGATCCAGACTCATCGCTGGTCGTCGTCTCTACCTGTTTGTCTGTTTGTTTTTCGTCTGTCAACCTTTCTTCTTCGATTGCAGACTTAATGAACCCTTATGCATGCTTCATGCCGTGGGATCAAAACAAAGGTGCAATGCTTCACCTGCCGACCACCATCACCACCTCCAGCACCATAACCAACACCATCACCAACACCACTATCACCACCACCACAACCTGCAACACCACAACCTGCAACACCACCATCACCACCACCATCACAAGTGGACCACCTTCACCACCTCCACCACCACCATCACGACCACCACAACCACAACCTCCACCACAACCTCTAACACCGCCACCCCACAACCACCACAACCCCACTACCACCACGACCACCACCACCACCTCCACTACCACCTCCTCCACCCGTTGCGTTGCAGTAGCAGCTCTCTTTAGCCATCATCCCGCGTACGTTACTCGTTCGTCTGAACTCTGAAGCCAATCACCCCGAGCGGCTCTGCGTCAGTTCTGCTGCTCCCATCCATCCGTCAATGTCATCCGGATCAGAGTTGCAAATGTCAGACTCTGTTTATGACGTAGCCTGGCATTTGACATATATGTCAGCTTCTTACATCTCATCTTTTGCCAAAGCGAACAGGTTATAATAACTTTTTTAAATAGTTCATGGTAGAATAAATGAAAATGTGATTGCTATAAGAGTCAGCTTAGTCGCTGTTGTCGTCATAATGATTTTCATCATCTTCTTTTCAGCAGCATCGTCATCATCGTTATCATCGTCATCATCGTTATCACCGTTATCATCGATATCATCGTTATCATCGTTATCATCGTCAACATAGTTATCATCGTCATCATCGTCATCATCGTTATCATCGTCATCATCGTTATCATCGTTATCATTGTCATCATCATTATCATCGTTTGATGGATGCTAGATTCTGTCTAGAACTGAGCATCATCCTAATTGCAAAACTTTCAGATTTCGATTCCAACTTTTTCGCATTTCCAATCGAGGCAGTAGCAACATGCAGCTGCACGCTCTTAATTGTTCCTTGCGCTGAATCGTTGATTATTCCGGATGTATATATTGCGGAAGCAGAAGAGACGATTTCCCCCACCCGCAGAGCCACCCCTGGAAATGAGGAAATTTCCTCGAAGGGAAGACCGCCCTCCCTTCGCAGCCCCAGCCGACCATCAAGAGGACGGGACTGCATTAGAAATTCATGGGTCTGACGACTCAGTGCCGACGTCAAGTCGAAAGGTGTCGGTGACGAGGAAGCAGGGAATGAGTTGGAGAATTGAAAAGGCGAAGAGAGGGCGAGAGGAGCGTGAGGATTGAGGAAGAGAAGGAGGAAGATGGGGCAATATATCACGGAGGAACAGAGGAGAAAGCGGAAAGAGAATTCTCGCCGTGCAGACAGGTGTCCAGAGTTAAGAGCTGTGAGATGCGCAGCAAAAAGACTATAGACAGGAAAGACGCGAAATGAGGAAGGCTGCAGGGAGCAGAAGCTATTCAGAAGTAAATGAAAGTAAGCGGAAGAGGAGGAGAGGAGGAGGAGGAGGAGGAGGAGGAGGAGGAGAGGAAAAGGAGAGGAGGATAGGAGGAGGAGAGGAGGAGTAGGAAACGAGGAGGAGGAGAGGAGGAGGAGAGGAGGAGGAGGAGGAGGAGGACGAGGAGGCAGTGATGAGGTGAGGTGGGGTGGATGGAAGAGAAGAGGTCAGTTGAGAATGGCTGTGTGTGTGCCAATTGAAGGGCAAAGTGGCCGAAAGTCTCATAAAGGCCGGAACGTGTCATGTTGGAAGCAACGCATCGTTTGTCTCCGCTCTTCGCGTTCAACTAATTGAGTCGACTTCGATGGTCCTCCTCCTCCTCTTCCTCCTCCTTCTTCTCCTCTTCTTCCTCCTCCTCCTCCTCCTTCTTCTCCTCCTCTTCCTCGTCTTCCTCTTCCTCCTCCTTCTCCTTCTCCGCCGCCTCTTTTCGTCTCCGTCTTTGTTGCTCTTCTTCTCCTTTTTTGTTATTATTCTTGCCGTTCTTATTGCTCTTCTTGACTCTGCTATTGTTCGTCCTCATCGTCATTTTGCTGCTGCTGTTGCTTCATCACCACCTTCTTCTTCTTTATCATATTGCAGTCTTTATTATCATTTCTTCTTCCTTTTTTATTCTTCCTGCCTTTGGTCTTCCTCGTTTCCTTCTCAGCTGTGCATCATCTTTTCCCCTTTTCTCTTTCTCCAGTTTTTGCCTTTGCTCTTCCTTTTCGCTTCGTTATTCTACCTCCCCTTCTTCTTCTCCTCCTTCTTCTCCTTCTTCTCCTTCTTCTTCTCCATCTTCTTCTTTTTCTCCTTCTTCTCCTCCTTCTTCTCCTTCTTCTTCTTCTTCTTCTCCTCCTCCTCCTTCTTCTTCTTCTTCTTCTTCTTCTTCTTCTTCTTCTCCTTCTTCATCTCCTTCTTCTTCTTCTTCTTCTTCTTCTTCTCCTTCTTCTCCTCCTTCTTCTCCTCCTTCTTCCTCCATTGCTTTCGGAGTGAAACTCGTCTGTAGGCGCCGACAAAATGATCGACAATTGCCTCGTCGAGTCTCAACTTGTTGCGTCTCTGTAAAAACTTTAAAATACGACCATCACCCCCGCCCCTCCCATGCGCCCCCCCACACCCCCACCCGTGTCCGCTGTCCAATGTGTCAACGATGGACAGACGGTGGAAATACTGGCGTTCAACAGCTGCCGCCATCAGTTCCAGCGACGATAACGATGCCACTTTTGCCGAAGTCTTAGAGACTTAGACTCGGCTGCTGCTGCTGCAGTCTCCTGTGTGGCTGTGGCAACTGTCGTTGGTTTAGACTTACTGTGGTGCAGATGCAAGACTTTGTGTTGTTAGTCCTACAGCTAATACTTATAGGCTGATGAAGGTGTCTGATACAATGCAAGTATAGTCTAAATGGAAAATTGAATGGAAGAGAACAGGATGCAAGGACGGAGAGGATTGGAACGAGGATTGGAAGGAGGAAGGTCGGACAATAAATCAGGAAACACTATAGAGGGAAAAGTGGAATGGTTGTTGAAGAAATAAAATATGGATATCATTCGGTGGTAGCGCCACCATGATAGGTCACGACAGGTCATTTGACGTATACTGCCGATTTTATTCTTGATTTTACGACCTGACAGAAATTCTTTTGAACTTTCAATATCTACTTTACAGTTAATTTCTTTGATCTGCTGAATTGCTCCTATATAATAACCATGAACTGCGACCTGCTGAAATTGTATTGATGGCATCACCACTTAGGCTATATTACTATATTAGCTACGATCTGTTAACTGGAACAGTCTTCCCAAAGAAATCCGTACAGTTACATCCCTTAGCCACTTTAAAACCCTTGCACGTACACACACACTAATTTATATTACCTAAACTCAGCTTTATGTTTGTTAGTTAAGTTGTAGTTAAGATTTTAATATACGTAACTTTTTCTGTATAAATGTTATATAGCCGTAATAACGTCTATTCCCCTTACTTAATTGCGCGCCTTCCTAAGTACTCCCATATATCATCGTTTATGATTAACCAACTACACTGGCTTCCTCTCTCTGCCCGCATACAATATAAGGTCCTTTCTCTGGTACTCAAATCCAAACTGGGTCTTGCACCGATGTATCTCAGTGATCTCATTCGTTCTCCTCTATCAGCATCTTCTCATCGACCTCTCCGTTCTCTGGACAGGGCTGACTTGTTTGTTCCACGAGCTAGGACCACTATTGCTCAAACTCGTTCCTTCACCATCATTGGGCCCTCCTTGTTGAATTCTCTTCCCTCCACTCTGCGTGGGACTCTACTTTCAGGATCGTTATCTACATCTCTCTCTCTTCTTAAGACCTATTTTTTCTCTAGGGGTTATCGCACTGGGAGCGCTACTGAATGGCCTTGGTTGTGAGCGGCGCTATATAAATTCCTAATTACATTACATTACATTACTTAATCACACCCACCATCCTGTTCAGCTTCTTCCTGCATGGTATATAGGCCCCTACTAAGCGGGACTTGTCCCTTCTGGAGTGCCTATTGCTCCCTAATCTATTTCCTAACTTCTTTGCTAAGCGCATTAATACTTTAATTTAACTTGGGTTATACCATGTTCTATATAGGCCTAATTATGTTTATTGTGGGATCAATAAATAATTTTGAATTTTGAATTTGAATCTGATGCATTGCTTATGGTGAAGTAGTTTTAGCTAACGTTATTGTTTGAGCTGGAGATAAAACGCTGGGTTGGACATCTATTATAGTTTATAGAGCTGCTCTCAAATAATTTTATGATTAAGTTTAGATAGCAGGACATGTAGGTGTCAAATGACGCCATAGTTTTTATAAACGGGACTTTTAGAGTGTTACTCGGTGTAGGCCTAAACGTCGACTTAAATGGTTTTTGTCCGTGCAGTGTAGCCTATATTCTATCAACGCCTCTCTTGGAGTGGCATCAAAGAAAAATCAGCCACGAAATCCGTCAAAGTGAGAATTTCCATCTCCAGTGCAATTATAATCAGTGTGAAAAGTCAACAGTCTCCTTACATCTTGACGAGACATCAACTTCAGCGCCTATGACTTGATTTCGGAATAGGTCTTTTGAAGAGGCGCTACATAAATTCTCGAAATGAATGGATGAAATGAAGTTACTGGCTGCTCAGAATGCATTGCTGCACACGCAATTTTTCAGTAACATGCTATGATAGCTCCATTTTTCATGGAAAAAAGAGATGGCGGAAGCCTTACTTACCACACCCCTGGACAATTTAAACCTTTTGTTAACTACCACTTTTTAGTTTTTTAAATAAATTTATTTGCTCTGAAGCACTATTGATACTAATGGACCGTAATGGTACACACAATGATATTGTGAAATTCACTTAAAGCCTCTAGATGCAAATACAAGTGTTCTTAATTTCCTGCTTTGCATTTTTCAAGATCTTTCAATAATGCAGGCCTAATGTCCGTTTTTTGCCTCTCCTGCATAAATATTTGCGGACGCCCAAGATAAGTAGTTCGCCTAATTTGCGAATTCTTCTCAGTCGTGGAAGTAGTGGCTAAATTTCCATAACTACACGATTACTGATGTCTGCAGATGTACTGAGTATTGTCTCTACAGCAGTCTTGATCGTCCTTCTGTTTCGTATCGCAGCAGCAAAATCTTGTCGAAGTTGCAAAGAGTTTACCACTGATTAGCTACAGGACTATAATAACCTTTAATTACTTCCAAATAATTAGGCCTATGAGCGCATTTGGACTATACCCTCTTTTGAATCACTAACTGTATTATATCTCTGTTTAATGCGGAAGTAGGTTTCACTCACAACAATTTTGGCTCAGGGTTGTGCAAATCCAGTGCCTGTGTTCAGCATAATTATTCTTACTCATTGCAGTTGTCCTAACTCCAATGGAACCTCGGATTGCCTTTCGCTCCTGTCATAATTTACCTCGAGCAGACACTGAACTTGGCAGCATTGACTTTCCGTTGCTGGCCACGCATCTGAGAGGGTGGGAGTGAACATTTACAGAATTGGTTCGCTCCTGCTCTGCGTGCAACGGTCAACGTCTTTCCATTCTTCAATTAAACCGTTCTGTTTAAGTAGACTATATATACTTATAATCTCCGACTGCCTTTCTAATTAGCTGTCTTATAGGACTTGCTTGATCCTATTATTTTATTGACTGGATTGTGACTTTGATTTGAATTTCCATCGATTGCCCCAAATCATTTGATATAAGGGCGTCATAGATTTCTAAGATTAAATTATTATTGGTATTTAAAATTGATTAGATTGGAGTAGTTAAAGTAGGTTATAGTGCCGCTTCGGATTGGTTAACTGGTGTCATAGTAAGATGATTGCAGCCGTTTCCTTCCATATCCTGAGCTTGAGTCTCCCCCCTCCACTAAACCAGATCACGAGTCTAATGATGGTGGCAGGCTTTACCACTTCAATGTATTATAATTATGACCTGATACGTTTTCCTGAATTTTGATGCCTATGCTGCTGACTATGACGATGACAAAGACTCAATGAGGATGACAATGAGGATGATGACGATTTTGATGATGAGATGATAAAGCAACTGGCAAAATGGCGTCGAGTTGCAAAACCTCAATCTAATTAAGTCAACTATAGAAATTCTAGGAAGAGAAGATATATTAGGCCTACGTGAGCATAATAAGACAGAGGACCAGAAGAAGAATAGAGGAGCTTGAGATGATGAAAAAGAGATGGGCAGAAGAAGAGGACAATAATAGCTTAAGTAAAACGGGGAAGGGGAGCTAGGCAGGGAATTAGGAGGGAAAGTAAGAAAAGGAAGATTGAGATGGGAAGAGGAAGTAGAAGGTTCGACTGTGAATTGTTCGAGGTCTTTCGAAGATTGAATTAAAAAGAGCGGCAAACAACAGTCTCATCCTTTTCTACTTCCTCTCTCAACGGTTTCCTGCCAAACAACGTTTGCAATTAATTCAGCTTTTGTTGTGAGAAATGTGTAGACCCTACACCGCGCACGCAGTGTGACCAGTCAGTCGAATGACGTATAAGGCACTATATATAGCAAAACATTTACGCAGCTCCTTTCCAAACACCCTAAAAGCGTTACTTACAAGACTGACTGACTTAAATAAATGGAACTGAAGATAGAGGGCGTTGTTTTTAGCTGATTCTTGTACAATAGTGTGTGTATGTGTATAGACCTGTGTATACATTTGCATGCACATCTAACATTTATTTTTCACTCTATTTTTCACGTCACTGCAAGCTGGATTTTCCATTAACGAGCGTTAATCATCTACTTATAATCTAAGCGATGGTTCAAGTGGTCTTAGTAGTGACCGAAGACCTGCTCTGCAGTTGGTCCTAATTAGAACTGTCTGTCTGCCTGCCTGCCTGCCTGTCTGTCTGTCTGCCTGCCTGTCTGTCTGTCTGTCTTTCTGTCCATCGCCTTCTTACCTGCTTGTAGACAGCTTGACGACTGAGCCGCGTTGCAAGTCGCACCTGTCAATGATATTAGCATAATAATTATGCATAATAATATTATCATAATAATTATGCATAATAATATTATCATAATAATTATGCATAATAATATTAGCATAATAATTATGCATAATAATATTAGCATAATAATTATGCATAATAATATTAGCATATGATGCCGTTTCACGGTTTCAAGCGTCGTTGTAAGATGATTATCATCATAGCCACGACCATGTATACAGGAGTTGGGCGTTAATGACGAATGTAATGACGATAATGATGATGACGACGACGGTACTGATGACGACCATAATGATGATGACGAGACGACTACGAAGGTACAGGTAACCATAGCGACGAGAATATATTAATGACGTTGATAGGGTGATGATCGAGCGTCTTACAGTAGGGAGGGGCAGAGGACACGCGCAGCGGTGTTGCTATGAATGATTTCAATATAAAGCGACGCTAATATGAAACAAGAGCGAAGAGGATCGTGTAGAAATTATCTATTAATTGTGACAATGATATGGCGGCGCCCAAAGTATAATTATATATATATATATATATATATATATATATATATATATATATAATAGACAAGAGTTACTGTACTAATGCTGTATAAAAACTACATTGAAAAAAATGGCTATGAATAATTCACATATAATATTGAAACACACGTAATAAAAAAGTAGAAGTAGCCTATAAAAATAAGAAGTATAGGCTACTCGTTTATGATAAGACGCAATGTCCTGACCAATACCCAACACCAAGCTGGCTAGACATCTAGTCAACTACAGATGAGAACACTAACACTTAGGGAGCAATACAATTGAAAAAATGACTGAGGACAACCTTACGGTCATCACCTATTCGTACCCATCGTCGTCATCGGTGATCGCCCTACTTAATTCTTGATGAATGATTGGATCATGGCAGAAGCATTCCCCCCGGGGGAATTATATGCACTTAGTCAAACAAAGCAGCGGATATATTTAAGAGAGGTCTTAAATTATTCAGGTAGTTTTTTTTAAATAGACCTATACTGTAATACAGTCTAATGTGGATTTAAATCAGGATTTGACTGTGACAGAGTTTAAAACAGGTCAGAGATTAAGTGTGTCCAGATAAAGAAAGAGGCAGACTGACACATAAACGAAGAGAGAAAGACAGGGACAGACAGATAGACAGACAGAGACAATAACGGATAGAGAGAAAGACAGAGACAGACAGATAGACAGACAGAGACATAAACGGTGACAGAGAGAAAGACAGAGGCAGAGAGACAGAGAGAGGCAGACAAACAGACAGATACAGACAGAGACAGAGCCTGAACCGGAGACAGAGACAGAGAGAAAGACAGAAAGACAGGTACAGACAGACAGAGCGACAGAGAGAGACATAGAGACAGAAATGGCGAAAGAGACATAGAGAAAGACAGAGACAGAGAGACAGAGAGACAGAGATAGACAGACAGAGACAGGCAGACAAAGACTGAAACGGACAGACAGAGACAGACAGATACAGAGACAAAGAGACAGCGAGAGACAGACGGAGACAGAGACAGACAGAGAAAGCGAGACAGACAGAGACAGGCAGACAAACAGACAGACAAACAGACCGACAGAGCGCATTTCGATCGTTAAAATGGTTGCCGTGCAGACTGCATTGAGGTCGGCGAGTCGCCGTATAAAGCAGAGAGCAAACTGCGTTGATCATCTGCGCTGAATGGGAGCCAATACCTGTTGGATGGACGTCAGAAGATTTGTCACAACAGACCCTTTGACTCGAGAGCAATGAACGACAGAGGAGCATTAATGAACGGGAATAGGGCGGCTGCTTGCAACACACACACACACACACACACACACACCTACACACACACACACACGGCGGACACACACATACACACACACACACGCACACACGAAGTCACGCACACGGACACGGACACACGCAGACGCACATACACACATACATGGTTTACTTGTCGATATAATCATGGCCGAATTATATCTGTCATAATAGCACAGCTGTCAGAGTTTTGCATGCATGCATGTTAGGACTCGAATGCATGCATTGATGCATAATAATCCTGCAGCAGCAGCTGTGTCATTGTTGTCGCGTCTGCTGCTTTATATTGTAGAATGCAAAGCTTTTATCTGAGGCAATTGGTTTTTACTTGGAGCAAATTAAGCCGCTGTCAGTTGTTCTATTCATCTAGCGCAATTTCCTCATGCCTCTACCTAATCTATTTTTCTCCTTTCTTCTAGTTAATAGTTTTGCATCGTAAATGAATAGGCGATGGATTCAGCAAGTAAGCAGAAAGCTCTCGTCAAAGCCTGTTGTGAGGTTTGAGAAAACAAAATCTGAACTCGACGACCATGAGTGTATAATAATATATGCACATCGCTTCAAATGTAACACATTTTGGCCGTTGAAGTGATATTGCTTTTGCTGGGCGATTTATAAATTCTAAATTCAGGCTTATATTATAAATGCTTCTGAATTATTAAAACGAGCTGTTATTCAGTTCTTGTGTATGACTTCAACACAAGATTGACGAGCATAAAGGAAAACGTCTAGAAGACTGGCTTCTCTGAAACTGTGAATAGACTCGACAAGGTTAATTGTTTCTGAGATTTTCTCACCTGCCAGTTTGGCAGCCAGGTGAATTGTCAGCGGCAGAAACAACAGACCGACGAGAATAGACGGTGTCAAGGAGGAGGAGGAGGAGGAGAAAGGTGAGGTTGATGATGCTGAAGACAATGGCATCTCGCATGGACTTGTTAATTCGCCACAGTATTGTCAAGACGCCGACTCAAGCCTGGTCGTCGGACTTTGTCTCCTTCTGCTTTGTTTTCTATCTAAAAAAAATCAGCACACGTTAATATTGCTTCACGCGAGACATGAAAATTATAGCACACGACTTATTCATAATTATGTGGATGTATGTTTGAAATTACTAATTATGTATTGTATACGGCTGGATGGATGGCTGGCTGGATGGTTGAATGGATTGATTGATGGATGGATGGATGGATGGATTGATAGATGGATGGATGAATGGATGGTTGGATGGATTGATTGATTGATTGATTGATGGATGGATGGATGGATCGATGGATGGGTGGACGGACGGACGGACGGACGGACGGACCGACGGATGGATGGATGGACGGACGGACGGATGGATGGATGAATGAATAGATGGATGATGGATGGATGGCTGAATGGATGGATTTGATTTATTATAGATGAAGGCCTAAATGTGCATTGTTGTGTGTAACGCATATCGTGCAAACCATCAACCTGTCATATATAGTCACGTGGTGCATGTGCTGTGGCTGACAGTGTCCTTCCTTTGTTGTCAGCCGCCTCCTTCCCCTATCCGTCAACTCAAGTCTTATCCGCCAGACCCACCGACAGCAGCTGCAGCCGGTGAAGAATAGTGCAGTAGAAAATCCATAAGGAACTGCAGGTGTGCTATGTCACGGTGTTTGTGCGTCTGCCAGTCGCTCTGCCTCTGCCTCTGTCTAATGCGATCTGTGTATAATCTCTACCTGCATGTCTGCATCTATGTCTGTCTGTTTGTATGTGTGCCTCTGTTCGTGTCATCGTCCATGTCATGCGACCTGGAGTTCTCTTTTATGTCCAATTATAATTTCTCCAATCTTCTTTCGATCGTGTATATATTTAAATCTATGAAGGAAAGAAAATTGGAGGATATAATATAATTTTATATTATATATTTGTCATATATATATATATATATATGACATCGCAGCCTATCGTTTTTCTTTGGTCCCCCATCTTTCCTTCTGCCTGGCTGCCTCATTTCCTCCGATTCTGCATGCTTACTTATCCTATAGCCTCTAGTTTCCTCCCTCCCTCCCTCCCTCCCTACCTCCCTCCCTCCTTCCCCCTCCCTCCCTAGCTCTCTCCCTCCCTCCCTCCCTCCGTTCCTCCCTCCCTCCCTCTCTGCTTATATGCCTGTTTCTATGCTGATGTGTCTTTGATGATCACTTGGTCAGTGTGCATGTCTGGCTATATCTCCAGCTCTGTCTGCCTGTCTCTCCTTCCCTCCTCCCCTCCCTCCATTTCCCATCGGATTCGGATCCCATTCCTCTTATTACACTTATTTCCCAGAAACTTTGACGTCTTCTATGCATGACACCGGATCCAGCCATTAAATGCCGATCTTCATAAATTGTCTGATCAGACTCCTTTCAAGAGCCTTTCAAGAGGTATATAAAGACATCCAGTGTGTGTGTGTGTGTGTGTGTGTGTGTGTGTGTGTGTGTGTGTGTGTGTGTGTGTGTGTATGCGTGTGCGTGTGTGTATGTGTGTGTAGGTGTGTGTGTTCTACAATAGCGTATGTCTAGTTCTTCTGGCCATTTCTACCATTCAGGCATATTATGTCTGATTCGTGGAAAGGCCGAATGTTGCCAATCCATGTCTGGTAAGAGAGGTCTGTGAATGTGCACAGTGCACTGCAATTAAAGTTAATACATAATGTATTTGTATGTATATATATATATGCTATATATATATACACACACACAACTGTTTATATAATATCATTTATATATATATATATATTATGTATGCCTATATGAGGGACTTTAATTCTAGCGGTGATGTGGCTGTTTCAATGGCTGCAGCCATAATCGAGCCATATTCATCGTCGTTACGTTCATCCCAATAGCCGTCATCTTCGCCATTTATGGCTTAACTGGGAAAATGTGATTAGTCGTGCACAATGGATTCCCTGCGAAAACATGATGTAGGTTCGATTCCAGTAATCTGTCTCGTGCTATGATGATGATGACGACGACGATGATGACGACGACGACACACCCCTTTGTACAATTGGGCGTCTGCAGCAGCAGCAGCAGCTGCACCCGGTTAGAGCAGCTGGAGACTGAGCAGCCGAGATGCTTAGAGGATGAGGATGAGGATGTGGACGAGGATGAAGATGATAAGAAAAAGGAGAAGAAGAAGAAGGAGGAGGCGAAAGAGGTGAATGAGGACAAGGCGGATTTGGAGGAAGAAGAGGAGAAGAAGAAGCAGGAGATATAGGAAGATAGGGAGACGGAGAAGGAGGAGTAGTAGAAAGAGAAGATGAGGTGAATGATGAAGAGAAGGAGGAGAGAAGGAATCGGAGAAGAGGGAGAAGAAGGAGGATGAGAAGAAGGATGAGAGAGGAAGAAGATCAATCGATGGCGCTCTATGTCTTCTTTGTATTCGTCGTCGCATTGAAGCGCTGAGTTGACACAGACCCCCTCCCTCCCCCCCGTCTGCCCTCTACCGGTGATGCACCAAAGACTAGAAATGGACGAAGAAAAAGCTGCTGCTTCCGATTGGATTCGCGTCCTACAGTATTGGTCTTCCACGCCCCCTCTCCCTATCTCCCTTCCTCCCTTCCTTAGGTATTGGTCTTCCACGCGCCTTCTCCCTCCCTTTCTCTCTTCCTTGGGTATTGGTCTTCCACGAGCCTTCTCCCTCCCTTTCTCCGTTTCTTCCTTCCACAGGCATTGGTCTTCCACGCCTCTTCCCCTCCATTTCTCTCTTCCTTAAGTGGCGCTTCGCCTTTTCAATCTTGCTTCTTTCTCCCACCCCTAATCCTCTCCCAGCTTCACATCTCCGTTCATTCAAGTTTCCAATCTTTGTTTACTCTTCCCATACTCATTCTCAATTCCTTTCATGCAGTCTCTCTTCTGCATGTTGCAACGCATCCACTCTTCCTCTCCCGACTTTCTTCCATTCTCCTCTCCTCCATTCTTCGCTCCTCATTCTCTTCTCCTCTATTCTCCCCCATTCTCCTCTCCTTCATTCTCCTCTCCTTCTTCTCCCCATTCTCCTCTCCTTCATTCTCCTCTCCTTAATCTTCTCCTCATTCTCCTCTCCTTCATTCTCTTCCTCTTCTTCTTCTTCTTCTCCTCCATTCCCCTCTCCTTCATTCTCCTCTCCTTCTTCTCCCCCATTCTCCTCTCCTCTTTTCTTGCTATTCATAGCCTGGCTAACTGACAAATGGCGTGTCAACAAACGCATTACTTACTAACTTACTCTCCTCTTCTCTTTTCACTCTCACCCTTCCTTCCTTCCTTCCTTGCTTCCTTTCGGTGCTCGTGATCATCACCAATTCGTCGTTGCCTGGAAGTGTTTACGTCGCTTCACAGTTCCTTCATATACATTCTCACGTCCAATGCAACTCCTAAATCTGTCGAAGATGCCATTAGCAAAATTAAGGAAAATGCCGCCACACGGGGCTTGTGCGCCGTCGGAGAACCATCATTGGGTATACCGTATATCTAGCTGTATACATGAGGAAAGAGAGTAAGAGACACGAAAAAGTAGAAGAAGTAGAAGAAGAAGAAGAAGAAGAAGAAGAAGAAGAAGAAGAAGAAGAGGAGGAGGAGGAGGAGGAGGAATGAGAGAATTAAATCTTCCGCCATCATCGACATCCGAGTCTATACACTATACACTATACACTATACATTATACATTATACACTATACAATATACACTATATACTATATACTACATGTATATACTATATACTATATACTAGTCTGCCGTGATTTGCATTGCCGTTGCTCTGTGGCTCTGTGCATTAGATCTCTCTGTGTGTGTTTCTCTCCGACGGTCGCCGCATAAATTATTCACGTCATAAAAACTGTGTGATGCGCATGCGCATAAGGACGGGTGGATTTCGTGCATCAACAGATGAACAGAGTCTTCAAGGCATGCAAGAGGATGAGCTCCGAGTGAAACGGTATAAACCACACCTGGTCCCGACATACAAATTGGAGAAAGCATGGTAAGTGTATGCAGGTATGTAAATATGTATGTATGTATGTATGTATGTATGTATGTATGTATGTATGTATGTATGTATGTATGTATGTATGTATGTATGCATGTATGCATGTATGTATGTATGTATGTATGTATGTATGTATGTATGTATGTATGTATGTATGTATGTATGTATGTATGTATGTATGTATGTATGTATGTATGTATGTATGTATGTATGTATGTATGTATGTATGTATGTATGTATGTATGTATGTATGTATGTATGTATGTATGTATGTATGTATGTATGTATGTATGTATGTATGTATGTATGTATGTATGTATGTATGTATGTATGTATGTATGTATGTATGTATGTATGTATGTATGTATGTATGTATGTATGTATGTATGTATGTATGTATGTATGTATGTATGTATGTATGTTTATATGTATGTATGTATATATGTATGTATGTATGTATGTTTATATGTATGTACATATGTACGAATGTATGTATGTAATGTACATTATGAGCATTGGTCCATGATCTGTGTTCCTATGCTGGAGATTCTTGAGATGAACGGCAGCAGCAATCATGTGATGAAGACAAGGCAGTACACATCACATATCTGATCAGTTGAGTCGAAAGTCAGTGGTGCCCGTCGTTGAACAGACATCCAGCAGACATACGCAATCCAAAGCATGTTTACCGAACCGATATTTATCTTTAGCTGCAGAATCACAGCAGACGCGAACAGAAAGCTTTAAAGTCTGGAAGAAATCCTGTGAAGTTTTTTACCTATGGTCTCCGCGGTAGCTGAGGTGCGTTGCCCTCCATGCATTGCATATATACACACCATTTAATCGTTAACTGCTTCTGTAAGACAACCTGGCGCATACCGCATTCGCCGAAAAACTCAGATGTTAACCATGCATGCACGCCACGGCCAATGGATGCCATGAACCCGTAATAATGTTCGCATCAGTTAACTAAATAACCGACGGGTCATAAACGCCGGAAGGAACGCATCGCAAGCGAAAGGTTGAAGAGGAAGATGAAAGAAGAACGGCGTGAAGCTGTAATTAACGCAAATTGGACAAATCAGGCAAATTAGACAAATTAGACATGTTGACGCCATTGCCAGGTAGCAGATGAGATTTTTGGATAAAAAACAAGATCATTACGTAAGGTGCTAGGTTTATGCTGTAGGCCTATACATGTATATACCTATACTATATACTATACCATTCACTCTTACCAGTGCCGGCGTTAGTACCCCCCGCGCCCACCGGTTGGGGGGCCTCAAGTTGGCAAGGGGCCTCTAAATTTAGCTGATCATTATGCCTATTTTTATGAATGTATATTTGTTAAAATGGCGCATTCACTTGGGGGCCCCCAATTCGGTCTGGTACATGCCTCAACAAACCATGGAACTGCCATATAGCAGATCTAAATGCAAATACCATACTGATTTGTTTGTAAGAATAGGCTAGCCATTTAAAACTAATTAAGGCCATTTGAGTCTACTTTCTCAAACACAATGTTTATAACTTATTCTAAACACTAGCCTTATGGAGTGAAGTCTCGAAATAAAACCTGTATGAGGCCCCCAAATAAAGCCTGTGTATATAGGTCCCAGATGTCATTGGGACGTGTATGGTCTCAAGTTTGTAAGGGGCCTCTGAATTTATCTGGCATTTAATTATACTTTTCATGACTGTTCATTCCTGAAACCACGCACCGAATTAGATCTATATATTTACTCAAAACATACAAAATAATATAACCAAACCAATACATCAATTGTCCTCAACCAAGGGCTGAGGCTTAGAGGGGACAGGGACACGGACCCCACAATTTGTGATGGGGACGGAGTCCTTATATTCTCCCAATATCTCATAAATTTTCCATAATTATTATAAATTTCTTCAGTTTTATCCATTGTCTTTCCATAATGATCAATTCTGTTAAGATGATAGCTTAAAATACGACGATTAGGCTACAGTGTGCAAATCGAAAATTAAACAATGAAGACGGGAAATTTATTGAAGTTTTAAAACATGTCTCTAAGCACTGAAATTATGAACAATTTTGTTAGGATGACAGCTTCAAATGCAACAGCTACAGTGTACAAATTCGAAAAGTTTTAACAATTGGAAGGCGACACTCTGAAGTCCTAAACCAGCATTGAAAAAAGAGCAATTTTGTTATGCTGAAAGCTTACAATTCTACCTGTACAGTGTGCAAATTCCAAAATTTTTAATACAGCTTAAGGTTTAGGGGCCTCGAGGTTTTTTTGGGGGGGGCCTCAGGTACCCTAGCGCCGGCACTGACTCTTACAGTACTAGAACAGCCTCCAACTATAGACCGAAATTTGCTCACACCAACACTCGCAAGTTCTCAATTAAGACAGCTGGTCCAACTGTTTGGAACAATCTTCCTATCGATATTCGTGGTGCGCATAATCGCCTCCTCTTTAAAAAACGTTTGCGTGCCCACTTACTCACTCTAAATGTATAACTATTCCTTATATTCTGTTTGTTTATCTAAAATATCCTTATACTAGACAATACTAATATGTATTATTTCGTCTTGAACTCAGATGACTCCCGCTGCTTATGTTACCAACTTCCATTTAATAATTAATATACTGGTACATAGGTGGCCCTGCTAGCGGGACTTTGGTCCCTTTAGGTCCTCCCTTTGTAGCCCAATTTAGCACTGATCTGAAATTGTATCATGTTATGTTTTTTTCTTGGGAGCAAAAAACCCTATGTTATGTTAATACTCGTAGGAATAGCATTGCATAATTATACGGACTACTTCATATAGAGAGTCAGGACGTCATCGAATTTACGTGTTTTAATAAAGTTAGCCTAGAACACAGATTGCGACTTCTTAATAACATGCTCAACATATTAATAAGTAGGCCTAAAATCGATTTTTGACTTGAATTTCAGTCAACAATCTCATCTCAAACGTTGGATGACTCGTGTGAGTACTATTAATAATATTCAGCAGCTTTCCAATCCTAATGGATTGTTATCTCTAAGATATTCACATCTCTGTTGCTAATGTGCTTGTGACAGAACCACCCGTTGCCACTGAGACCACTGAGATAATATACTGCACATGTAGGAGGGTTACAGGTGCAGAATAGACCTACATGTACATGTATATGTGAATGATCGATCATGAGAGCGTCGTTCTCAGATGCACGTGGGTGAAAGTGGGGTCCATGCAGTGCAAGGCAGGTGAGAAGGAGGAGAGGAGAAGGAGGAAGAAGAATAGGAAGAGGAGGAAGAGGATGAGGAGGATGAGGTGTGAGGCACTCTCTTGAACCAAGACAACACTCCTTTATCTAACGAAATTCTTCTCAATTAGCATGGGATCTGTCTTGCACTGTAACCACCAACACCAACACCACCACCAACACCAACACCGCCCTCAACACCACCACACCACCACCACCACCGCCACAACAAACAACAACAACAACAGAACACCGATGTTGAGAAGCGACCTTCTCGTGTCTTCAAGAGACCAGTGGTTCTTCTATACCGCGATCATCATACATGTATGAGAGGTGAAGTGTTCTATGGCTTCAGCTGCAGAATCTTTCTCTTTCCTATTGTCTCATCGATCGCATTTATCTCAATAGCGTGCGTCGCAGCAACTATGAATATGGATGCAGCTATAATAGTCATCAAATGCCTGGCTATTCTTAATTAGTTTTAAACCGGTACTTAGTCAGTGTTTAATCTAGACGTCTCTGGGGGGCGGGTATAGTTCCAACCCAGACTGGATTTCCATCCAGAAAACAATCATGAGGTGTTGTAGACTCTATTCATGTAAATACGTACCATTTCAACCTAAGAAAAGTCAATGTGTAGGAATTTCCCCCTCCCCCGAAAACCCAGCGGGCTTGTGCTCATGCAGATATTGTGAACGTGTTGGTAAATTTAGGGGAAATAGAAGGAAAGACTAAAAAAGAAGGTCATCAGTTATTTTTGCAGCGAAAAGGGTATGTTTTTCGTGAGATTTCGACAGAAGGCTAAAAAAAAGTCCGGCCAAGGCGGACTTTCTCTCTCCCCACCCCGAAACCCGAATTATCTTCCCCAATCAGGGGGACTAGATTAACACTGCTACTTAGTATTGGTTATACTTAATTAAAAGCACCATAAATGTGCATTATTTCTTTCAGTCAGATAAGGATGAGGTTATTAAGTTCATGCACAACAGTTGGATCGTCGATGGTTGGCTAATTATACATATAGGGGATTATAGGCATATATGGACTTGTTGGTCAAGTTGACAAATATTTTTTCTTACACATTTAATGGTCTATAATAGGTCTACCGTCATTTTTACAAACGACCCATGCAGTATAGACGATATAATATTTATACAATTCGCCGTTTTTCATTAGATCATCTGGAATAAACTTCACACAGGGCGTTATAGCGAGTGATGGGTTACAATCGATCGTGACCTTCAACGCAGACCTCGATAGACCGCTGCGTTGTATGTCTTGTCTCGTTTTCGTCCCAGGTCAAACAACGCTACATATAATCATAATTGTTATATATTTGTGTGTGCACACGTGCGTGTATATATGTGCGTGTGTGTGTGCGAGCGTGTGTGAGTGCGTGTTTTTTTCCAAAGGTCGCTTGATGACACAGACCATGCACTTCAGTTTGCTCTTACTGCTGCGGAGACTCGCAATTATGTCTTACTTACTTGCTTATCTTCATTCTCGTTAATAATTGATTTTTCTTTACAGTTTCACTTAAGACAGCTTAAGACAGTCTTCCGTTTTCCAGGGTAACTATAATAACAACACAATTATATTGTAAGTATTCCAAGAACCCTGGTGCATATAGTTACAACAGTCGTCCCACATCGTCTTATTCATCTCCCGAGAGCTGCGATGTCCTTCCTCTCTGCAGACTGCATGCGTGCCTCTGACCTATACGACTGTCCCACCCACCCACCCATCCCCTTAAGACCCACTGGCACCCAGCAGCAGCCCCCCGCCTCCCTCCGCATGCAATGCATGGACATCTGTGATTCGTCTGATCTGTCAATTCAACTCCCGTCGGATTCACCGAACATTCGAGAACAGAAGCAGACGACCGGAAGCTACATCTGGAAAGCAAAGGCGCCATGTAAATATATCTTTATATACATTATATATTTATATATGTATATGTGAATATGTATGCATATGTATATGTATCATGTATGTATATATATAGTCATGTATATTTAAACAAAATATTGCATATGCGTAATTGCATATATGTAAATATGTATACATATTTGCCCATGTATATTTACATTATATTATATGGATCCAGGACGTATACATGACATCATATTTTTTCGTTTGAGCATGGCACGCGGACGCGTATACAGTTCATATTACACAAACATGTACGTATCGTTTAGTCCACATAGTCATCGATACATCTAAACATCTATGCGTATCCATCAGTAAACGAGATGTAAACAAAGTTCGAATGGTGTTACATATGCATACGGTATATACATATACTGAATTTAAGCTATTAAATATATGCCTATATGTGTGTGTATATATTTGATATCTAAGAATTTGATGTGACGTATTTCAGAGGAATAGAAAGACGTAGACTAATGCTTTTGGAATGACACCGGCAGCAGCAGTAGCAGTAGTAGCAGCAGCAGTAACAGTAGCAGCAGTAGCAGTAGCAGCAGCAGCCGTAACAGTAGCAGCAGCAGCAGTAGCAGTAGCAGCAGCAGCAATGGCAGTAGCAGCAGCAGTAGCAGCAGCAGCAGCAGTAGCAGCAGCAATAGCAGTAGCAGCGGCAGCAGTGGCAGTGTAGTAGCAGTAGCAGTAGCAGCAGCAGCAGCAGCAGTAGCAGCAGCAGCTATAGCGGTAGCAGCAGCAGCAGTAGTAGTAGCAGCAGCAGCACCAGCAGTAACAGTAGCAGCATCTCAGTGGAAGCAAATAACAGGAACTGGAATTAATGTGTCATCCTATCTGCAGCACAGACGAATAGACGACACAGATAGGCCTATAAGCTATATGAAACTACAGGCATGCACGCCCCCCCCCACTCACACACTCACACACACACACACACACACACACACTCACACACACGCACACATAAACGCACACCCACACACACACGACAACTCACACACACACAAAACACACACATACGCAGTACACACACGACAACACTCATGCTCACCGACACACTCTCACCCACACACCGACACACATCCACACACCGACACACATACACACACCGACACACATACACACACACGGCAACACACTCACACACAAATACACGCCCCTATACATTACATTGTATACCAATATATACATAATCGGCATGTGTATATGTATATATGAACTGCATGTGTTAGTATTCGCATCCTTATATTTACTTTCGCAATTTCGTCGTATAATATACAGCATTAAAAGAAAGACCTGAAATGCGAAAGCAAGAACATATCAGTCGGTCGGTTGGTCGATTTGTGTGTCTGGAGGAGGAGGAGGAGGAGGAGGAGGAGGAGGAGGAGGAGGAGGAGGAAGAGGAGAAGAAGAAGAAGGAGAAGGACGAGGAGGAGGACATATTGCTGTGGAGTGTGGAGGTCATCGCTGCGGAGGAAACAAATCCAGAGAGGGAAGAAATGCAATCGACCGCTTAATTGGACAAGGAAGACGAAGATAATGGAAGGACTGGAGCAACGCAAAGGAAAGTGGATAAAGGTGGAGAGAGGAGCAGGCGACGGAGAGGGAGGAACAGGGATGATGAGACTGATGGACAATAGAGTGGAGAGACAATGGCTGCAGGGAGGGAGAGATGGAAAGAGGGAGTGAGGGAGTGAGTGGATTCAGCGCCTGTTGCATGAACTGTGCGATTGTCAGTGATTGGAAATGGACGGAACAACTGAGAATCAAGATGGCCATGATGATAGGTGGAAAAGAAGAATGAGGAGGAGGAAAAAGGAAGAGGAGGATAAGGAAGAGCACGTGACTGAGTACTGCGTCAGTTTAACAAAAGAAAAGTCTAGAAATGTTAACGAACGGCATTGGAACATAAATGCAATTGGAATGGCGTTGTAAGAAAGCAATGTCTGTCTCTAAATATTTAACTTTCCCGGTCTTCGTTAGTGTTAGAGAAAGGCACGACTTTCGATGAAAAAGATTTTACTCTAAAGGAATCAGAGCGTTATATAGCGCCGTTTATGAACCTCTTAAATGAACATAAATGAATAGAATATACGGTGGCGATTATATAAGAAAACGATATATATTATATATATATATATATATATATATATATATATATATATATATGCAGACACAAGAGAAGTCAAAGTGTTGGTGCTATACAGATATAATCCAAGTATAATATATAGTCTCCACCGACCAAAAGTCTGTCTCATCGTCTGTCTGTCTGTCTGTTTATCCGTATGTCTCTCTGTTTATCCGTCTGTCTGTTTATCCGTCTGTCTGTCTGTTTATCCGTCTGTCTGTCTGTTTATCCGTCTGTCTGTCTGTTCATCCGTCTGTTTATCCGTCTGTCTGTCTGTCTGTTTATCCGTCTGTCTCATCGTCTGTGCGTCCTGGGTTTATTACGAAACGATGAACCTTCTAGATGCGTCGTCGTGCATGCAGACGGCGAAACGAAGAAGGCGCCTCACTTCCGGTCTCACTGTCAATCCCAGCTGACTCAACGACTGCAGCAGCAGCGCTCAACCCGTCGCTCTCATTCCATATCCGGTCAACTCCATATATATATACACACACATACATATATATGCGCATATATATGTATATATATGCGCATATATATGTATATATATTCGTTGGAATTGACCAGAGCGATCTCTATCTACTCCGACATCGATTTTATTGCGTGACGTTGTGCGACTCTTGACCGACGATATTACGTAATATACGCAGGAACAACTACACTGTCCACACTGAACCGATGCACTATGTAGAGACCTAATAAGCATTGGGTAAACTGCACCGGGTGACTGAAGAAAGCGGAAAAACGACCGCGAGTGTATTAGGTGATCTGTTAATTATGTGATAATGTTGAAACGTAGAATAGCAGCAAAAGTCTTGCAATGGTCTTGAACTAGTGTTCCAATGCAGGCTCAAATTTAGATTTAAAATACAATAGAGTTACAGGCATGCATACGTTCATCCACACATACACACAAACATTTATACATGCATACATACATACATACATACATACATACATGTACATACATACATACATACATACATACATACATACATACATACATACATACATACATACATACATGCATACATACATACATACATACATACATACATACATACATACATACATACATACATACATACATACATACATACATACATACATACATACATACATACATACATACATACATACATACATGCATACATATAAAAGTATACACACATCAGTATAATTATTAATTATATTCACAGACACTTAGAGACTGCGCATGTCTACCAAGCGGTTGTTGATTCGCTTTCTGCGTCATTTCTCTGAATTATTTCATTTACGTGCAGAAGAAGAGGACGAAAAAGAAGATGAAGAAGAACAAGAACAAGAACAAGAACAAGAAGACGACGAAGAAGAAGAGCACTTCCTTAATTAAGTTGCCTCGAGCGGCATGCATGGCTATGAAGTGCTGGTGCATGATTCCATATTCTTTCACCTCGGCAAGCACTATATGAAGGGGTTGGCCAGCCCTTCCCTCGCCATCTGTTCCTCTAACCGACAGTGTACGTCCAATGTGCTCATTATAGCTAAGCTGCAGGCCAGGGGCATATATATATACACATATAATATATACATATATATATAATGTGATCGATGATTCTTACAAGTTCAGACTTTTACTGTTGCAGAATTGAGTGTCGGAATTTTATTTCTCGTTTCACCTCGGATTTCTTTCGTTTCGCCCCGATTTCTGTTGCATGATGTAGAAGTGGAACAGATTCTCAGTTGGCCAATAAATGGACTGCAGTCCGAAAGAGACCAGACTCAGACTTGCAGACCTTAATTCGGTTATACATTAAGTCTATTATATATATATATAGGTCGGTAGATCTTTCAATCTTTGACTCGGCGGACGAAGATGGAGAGATTCTTAGGAGTGGCATCGAATGTCTCATCTAGTATACCGTTATCATATATATATAGGGCCTATATTATACATATATATACATATATATAGTGCAACGAACACCATGTCCGGAGTCGTTCTGCAGGAGTTTGTGGTCCCATGTCGTCTTCGATAAATATTGAACAGTGAGACAACGTTGGGTCATCGCCATATATATATATATACACACACATAGGCGTACGAGACATTTCGACAGTGGGGGGCAAAAAAATTTGTTGTCCGAAAAATCTGAAGACCTTTTTTTTAGTCATCCGCCGAAAATTATAAGGGTTTTCCCGTCCGAAAAATCTGACGACTTTTTTTTAACCCTATGCGTGCCCGAAAAAATCCTCTCGTACCTGATTTGCCCGAAAAAATTTCCGAATTTGTTTGCCCGTCCGTGCCTCTTTTGCCCGAAAAACACATTTGCCCGAAATTTGGGGGGCATTTGCCCCTCTGGACCCCCGCCTCATACGCCTATATATATATATATATATATATATATAATGACTACATGAAATCATGTATACACGAATGCGTATAATACACAGCCGTTCATTCATGTAAACATATAGAATCTTAACCGCATTCGTGCATTCGTACATAGCTACAAGCATACGATCTATAAGTACATGTTTACGTTAGCATAAAGAATATGCATACGAGTGGTCACAAACAAATTACAGATGAAATGTCTCGATTATAGGAATATAAAGTTCTAATTACACACATGCATGCACGTATTGTACAGGCCATAATTATGTGCAAACATACATGCACTTGCATACAGGAGCGTTATGTCCTGTAGTAAGTGAGCCTTCCAATCTAAACGCAATCTATTGATCCATGCATAAGATGATACGTTGAGGCCGATAGATAAGCTGCTCATCCCTCGAATATACAAAATCATGCAGCAACCACAACATTTGCCATTTGATGCAGCGGCGACCAGCAACGAACCAGCAACAGCAACCCAAACATCCCCATCAGCATTTGTATAATAATAATAATAAAAATTACGACAATTTATATGGCCGTTACAAGCATCCCCATCAGCATCCCCAATCAGCATCAACATTAGCATCAGCATTAGCATCAGCATCAGCATCCCTATAAGCATCCCCATAAGCATCCCTCCAGCAGCATCAACATCAGCATTAACATCACCAACCCCATCACCATCCCCGTTAGCAACCCCATCAGCATCTCCGATAGCATCCAAATCAGCATTGACATCACCAACCCCATCAGCATCAGCATTCGTATAAGCATCCCTCCAACAGCATCAACATCATCATCCCTTGCTGCAAGCAACTGCATCAACCTCCGCATCATCCTCACCTCCTGAATCCTGATCCCCTCCTCCTCACCCTACAGCAGTCGAGCACAAATAGCTGTGAGGATCGATCGTGATATGTCGATGCGTGCGATTGACGATGGATTGGATGAAGAGCGAATTCGGATGAAGAAGATGATGACAACGTCGATCAGTAGTTCGGTACACCGGGTACAGTGACCGGAGTCGATTAGAAGAAGAGGCAGAATGCACCGGGAAGCATTCCCCACAGCAGAACATCTCATCATATACATCATGTACATCACTTAGACCATCACCACTATATATATACCACTAGCACTATCGCCATTACCACCATCGCTACCACTGCAACTACCGCTTCCACTACCACTACACTATTATATGATAATATACTATTACGATTTACGATTACTACAGCCAGCGGGGAGGTTGGGTGGTTTAGCAATCGGCGGCGCGTCTCGTTGGAAGTATTTCTAGGTACGATCACGTTTCTGAGTACATGCAAGATGCAATGATGCTCTGCATTGGGTATACATCTCCCGCAGCGAATTGTTTATAGGGTTTCAGCACTGATGTGGCGTTGGCTCCTCTTTGGTTTCTCCCCGGCCTATCTCAGGGAGTGTTGCCATTCTGCACAGCATATCCAGACCTTCGCTCCTCTTAAATGTAAGGTGAACTTTCTTGTCCACAATATGCGCATATACTTCTAGAATCTAGATATACATCAGGCAGCGACGCAGTTATCTTTTCTGGCCCTGTGGCTACCCCCTTCATACCCGCGCTCGTGGCCATTGATGGTTTCCTCTGACACGTTCCATCGCGATTTTAGAGTAGTCCTCTTTGGTCGATTTTTAGTCGGTACTTCTCTCGAGTAGTAACCTTGAAGGAATGCTAAATAATTACTCGTAATCAATGAATGAATAAATGAATACAACAGCAACAAAAGCAGCAATTACTACTACTTATAAAAACAATGATGATAAAAATAATAATAATGATAATATACCTAAATTATGGGATGACAGTAATAATAATAATAATGATAATAATAATAATAATAATAATAATAATAATAATAATAATAATAACAACAACAATAATAACAATAATAATAACAATAATAATAACAATAATAATAGGCTTTCAATCTGCACACAACGTTTTAATACGGTTGCTTTTAGAAGTAGGCTACCTTTGCACCACTCCCCGGGGACGAGAAGCACGCACTCTAACTTTGAACACTCATCTGTTTTCAGTTTTGTTTTTAGCATGTGGGATATACCAAATGTTAGAAAAAAAATAATAGCAATAATAATAAGTAGTGACAATAAGTAATTATAATAATAATAAGATTAGATAATAAAATTAATAATAATAATAATATTAATAATAATAATAATAATAATAATAGTAATAATAATAATAATAATAATAATAATAATAATAATAATAATAATAATAATAATAATAATAATAATAATAATAATAATAATAATAATAAGAAGAAGAAGAAGAAGAAGAAGAAGAGGAAGAAGAAGAAGTTCTAAGAAGAAGAAGAAGAAGAAGAAGAATAGTAATAAAAATAATGGTGCTAATGATAACAATGATAACAGTCAACTATAGCCTATACCAACATACAGAGATGCTTTCACACGATATACGAACGCGATATGTTTGTGCATATTATTTGTGCGTATAAAGACATAACTTATCTATACATGAGCAGAATCTTTATCATCACTATTATTATTATTATTATTATGAGCGTGCGTGTTATGGTAGTCAACACATCACGTCATCTTCTAATCTGTTCAACTCCTTCTGTTTTATCTGTCGCAATCTTTTTATATCAATCACGGCATCTATCTGTTCTAGAAGTCGATCCAGCAGAAAGAGAGGCATATAGACAGGCAGGCAGACAGACAGACAGACAGACAGACACACACAGACACATATACACACAGACAGACAAGCAGACAGTCAGACATACAGACATAGACAGACACAGACAGACACAGGCAGACAGACAGACATAGACAGACAATTGCAGGCAGATAGGTATGTACCATGGAACATGCGAATGAACAGCCGACACCAGTGACTCAGCGATTTGTATTCAATAATAATAGACACATGGACAGAAAACTGGTAGAAAACAGAAAATTTAATAAGTACCGTCATCCTAATAACTAAATATGAGCACATAAACATCAGCAACCCCATCGTGGCATGTAATGCAGTGCAATTGAAAACGACAGATGGCCCAACAAAATAATATACGCGTGCATGCGGTTAGTTGCAGAGGGCATTTGAAATAGTCTCACAAGGGCACGCTATCGAATTGACTGGTTGGAGGAAGCAATGATCATTGCTAGAGAAACACGGAAATCGAGACAAAGGGAAACACACACAGACATGCATGCAATGCCATGCATACATGCATACATGCATACATGCATACATATACAATTATACATACATACATACATACATACATATACATACATACATACATACATACATACATACATACATACATACATACATACATACATACAAGTCATACATACATACAAACATACATACATACATACATACATACATACATACATACATACATACATACTCATGCACAAGCGGATATCTATAGCGCTAGTGTTTGTCTTAAAGCGTCAGATGACCCGAGCAAATCCGATATGGACTAGGTTAGGACCACTTCTTTATCAAAAAGAGCCCTCTGCTTCCTAACAGCCACTGCACTGTCCTCTACCTTAAGTCTAGGCAAGCATGCAATGATCCTTTCTCTTTCCATCAATTCTTGGCGCTGTAGCGATCTCCATGTACGTAATAAGGTCTTATACCTGGGCCTAATTAGACAATGTTCTGCTGTGTTCTTGCTGTGTAAAAAGATTTTTATGGTACAGACCATTGCTTAATTGGTTATTATAATTAAGTGTTGATTAATTAAAGGTCAACTTCTTTGACCAGCATCTTTAAGGATATTAAATATATAGATCAGTGCTTTTTTGGAGTGATTCACTTTTTTGGGCTAAGTGCAATGAGACAAACGATGTACAGTGGATGCAACGAACCATAACCACGGTCATTGAAAGGAAACGTGTGCAAAGGGCGAGGCAGTTAATCAACTTGTGCAAGATAGACAACTGCTGACGTGGAAATGGATTATTGGACTTCACGGAGAGAAAAAAGACAGACAACTCACTGCTCGAAATCGTTTAAAGTTTAATTTTGGGTTAAACTTCAGAACGATTGAGTTGTATGGAGGATCAAAGAGAATTAATATGTCGTCACAGTTCGTCGATGTTAAGTGGGTTTGTGTAGCATAGACCATTTAGGTGGCGCTGTAGAAATCTTCGGTTTTTCTTATTATGGTGCATAATTATTTAGATTAGACTAGTTATGAAACAGTCTATTTTGTCTATATTGCCTATTTTGTCTATTTTGTCTATTTTGTCTATTTTGTCTATTTTGTTCTATTTTGTCTATTTTGTCTATTTTGTCTATTTTGCTTATTTTGTCCATTTTGTCTAATTTTTGTCTATTTTGTCTATTTTCTCTATTTTGGACACGTTGATTAACTGCCTCGAACTTTGCACACGTTTCTATTCAATGACCGTGGTTATGGTTCGATGCGTCTAATGAACATCGTTTGCTCCATTGCACTTTGCCCAAAACAGTGAATCACTCCGAAAAAGCATTGTGACACTGTGCCACATAAATTTGTCAATTTTGTCATCATCATCATCATCACTATCATTATCATTATCATCATCTTCATCATCACTATCATTATCATCATCACTATCATTATCATTATCATCATCTTCGTCATCATTACTATTTTAAACGGTTGTGTCTTATATAAGAAAGTTCCACTTTCGGATGGCTTTCAAACACTCCAGCTTCGAGTATGCCTAGTAAGTTATTTCATCACATCTTGTGCTTTGTTTACAAGATACTCTGTGATATCGAATAGGATGAAGCAGTCGACGAAAGTAAACAGGAACTTCGAAAGATGGAGTGTAGCCTGAGGTGACTGATAAAGACTTCGGCGACTCAGAGTGAGAACGGTGCGAATATACTATGGGAAGATAAATCAAGTTGTGGGGAGTCCGGCGGAGAAGTTTAGGCACAATGCATTTATAAATACAGCCTAATTCGTGAGATGACAATAATTATTTAAGTAGATCAGCTAATGACTAGGCCTATATACCTTAAATGCTAAAGCCTACATGCTATAGTATAAAACTACTAGGCCTACCAGTACCAGATGTTTTGATGAATTTTGAGCATTGTTGTAATCATTTACAAGTATATTCAAACAATCTGAACAAATAGCTCAAATGACTTATAAGCGTGGTTTATGATTTGTTCAAGAATGGATTGATTGCAAGTGACGAGGCAAGATCTAGTCATCTCCTTGCATCGATTCTGCATAATTCGACATAATATTTATTAAATTCTTCTATGGCATAATTATATACGCTCTAAAACAGGGGTCTCAAACACGCGGCCCGCGGGCCGCATGCGGCCCGCGAACCCGATTAATGCGGCCCGCGAACAGCCTCCTGGTTTTTGATTTTAAAAAAATTAGAAATCGGTTTAAAAGAATTTTGCAGTTCCTTTACGATTTGAACCAATGTTTAAACTGCTTTCTACTCCTTTTGCTGTGGACATTGAGTCCCCAACAGCAGATATAGGCATAGGCTATAGGCTATGCAGATGGATTTAGTGGATCTTCAGTGCGATGCAACGCCGAAGCAGAAGTAGGCTACAGCAAAGTTTCATGCCGGTGTCGCAAAATAGAGTGTATCCGTAATAATTGTATCTCCCCAGATGATGAGAAGTTGAAAAATGTCACTTCTGCGTGTTTTTATTTTTGCAAATTAACTTCCATTAATTTTGCTTGGTTTTGAACAATGACACTAACAGGTCGGCCCTATGTTTATTCCTATAATTTTGGTGACTTTGGTTTAAGGACTTAGAACATTTAGCCTAGAACACTTAAGAACACTCAGAGTCTCTTGGACTAACTAAATTCGAGTTGAATTACTCTGAACATTGCTTAGGATACTTAAAATTTTAGAGTCATTTTAAATTTTAATTAGGCCTACAGCATAATTTCTTCAATTTTAGCGCCCATGCATTTTTCGATAATTGGGATAGGATGTTTTTTTCAATTTTGTTTGTAGTACCATTACATGTATAGTTACACTTAAAATATAATATTATGTGAATTTTACAGGGTCATATCATCATTACAGTATTGTATGCTGCAATGACACATAACTAATTAGGCCTATGCATTATCGTGCACGATAATATTTTTATGTTGCGGCCCGTGAGTCATTGAAAATGTCCAAATGCGGCCCACATGCTGACTTGAGTTTGAGACCCCTGCTCTAAAACAAGGTGCACAATATATACGGGCAGAGCGCAAATGTATGCACTTTCTACTTTTGCAATATTTTTTATCTTATTGCGCAGGTATAATTAAAAGCAGTTTCTACTATATGACCAAACTCCAAGCACCGTTCTTACAAATCCTAATTGAACTTAACACGGAGACCAGGCTGCATGGGGGTCAGGCAAGGCGGACAAAATGCGGCTAAGATATCCAAGAGATCTTATAACAGGTGTGATTTAGTGAGGGTTGAAAACAACTCTTGATATATCTCTGCCCATTTCCTTATCTTTCTACATCTTTACCTTTCTCTGTCCATTTCTTCATCTTTCTATTTCTTGATTTTTGTCTGTCCGTTTCTCCATCTTTCTATTTCTTAATCATTCTCTGTCTATTTCTCGATATTTTTATTTCTTGATCTTTCGCTTTCCATATCTAAATCTGTCCATTTCTTGATCTTTGTACATTTCTTCATCTCTTTACATTTCTTGGTCTTTACCTACTTCTTGATCTTTCTCTGACCATTTCATGATCTTTGTCTATACTTCTTCATCTCTCTATTTCTTAGTCTTCATCTGTTTTTCATCTTTCTCTTTCCACTTCTTCACCTTTCTATTTCTTGATCTATATTTATTTCTTCATCTTTCACTGCTCATTTCTTCGTATTTCTATTTCTTGATTTTTATCTACTTCATCATTTTCATATTTCTTGATCTTTCTCTGTCTATTTCTTCATCTTTCTAATTCTTGATCTTCGTCTATTTCTTCATCTTTATATTTCTTGAACTCTGCCCAGTTTTTCATCTGTCTATTTCCTTATCTCTGCCTATTTCTTCGTCTTTTTGTCTCTTGATCATTCACTGTTCATTTCTTAATCTTTATCGTCTTTGATCATTCTCTGCCCATATCTTCATCTTCCTTTCTCTTTATCCTTCTCTGTCCATTTCTTCGTCTTTCCATTTCTGATTCTTCTCTGTCCATTTCTTCGTCTTTCCATTTCTTGTTCTCTGTCCATTTCTTCGTCTTTCCATTTCTTGTTCTTCTCTGTACATTTCTTCGTCTTTCCATTTCTTGTTCTTCTCTGTACATTTCTTCGTCTTTCCATTTCTTGTTCTCTCTCTGCCCATTTCTTCATCTATCTGTTTCCTGATCTTTTCTATCGCTTTTCAATCGAAACAACATCCGGTTAGAAGAGATCTCAGCGATAGATAACGTCATGAGATCTGGCGGGAAGCCGGTGAAAAGATCAGCGCACAGCGCATTCACATTCCACATGTCAAACACAAAGGTTACCAGGAACAAAACTTCTAACGGATTTTATATGATGGTTCAAAGCGAGCATAGAAACTGAGTAACATAGACAGAAAGCATGTAATGATTGTAGTATATTATATAATAAATGCATAGACCTTCTGCTAACGAAGCATAGAGAAATACCTTTTAGGCGACTTGGTGATAAATTATTCAGCAAAATAGACGAAAGCATATTTATAGGTCGCAACATCATTGATGCACTTGACAAATTACAGCCATAATGTCGGAAATACCAGTTGTCTAT
The DNA here is from genome assembly GCA_949752735.1 of Lumbricus terrestris. Classification (NCBI taxonomy): domain Eukaryota; kingdom Metazoa; phylum Annelida; class Clitellata; order Crassiclitellata; family Lumbricidae; genus Lumbricus; species Lumbricus terrestris. The sequence goes on along the minus strand of OX457036.1, from coordinate 71,390,353 downwards.
TATTATCTCTAAATCTTAAATCAGCGATTAGAACCGCTTAATCGCTTGAAGACCTTTCAGCAGAAATGTATATACTCTCATATATGAGATATCTTAAAAGACGCAGATGATGATTGTCTTCCTTTTCTACATGGATCAAGGATGGACATAGACAGGGTCCTAATGATTGGCGACTTGAACAGGACTAAACAGAGCAGTAGGCTACATCCCACGCTTTCCATTGAATTTGAATATAGCGCTAACAGATTCAGATGCTGTAGGTCTATACACGTAACAAAGACATTCGTGCAAATAGCCTTCTTTCTCTGTATGTTCATCTCTGCCTATTTTTGCCTATTAATTATTTAAATATTTTATCTCTAATTATATATACGTTATTATATAACGCAAATGTCTAGGACTAAGGGTCTGTCCATAAGGAAGTCCTCAAGGAGTGTAGAAGGGTTAATTCATGGTTAGATGCCGACGACTCCTCGGACAGAGGTGAGGTGGGAGCTACAATGCAGATGGGTATAAATAAAAATTTATTAATTTATAACAAGTTCATGTTGTACATTAGTCAGGCAAGTTCTGCATCGGATCTGATATACCTAAAGTAATTTAAGTCACAGGGTTATACTCTGAAGTATCCCATCCTGTATCACAGTTAGCGCTGCATGTACAACAAAAACCTAGTCTATAAACAACAGTATACTCTGATTGAATGTAGACTTCTGCCAAAATATGATGGGCGGTAAATGCAGGTGCGAAAAGGATGTGTAAGTTTCACAGCATAGGCCATTGATGACTTCGATAACTCAACTGAGCCTATAATAAAATTGTGACACTTTTCTTTCTACAGGTTTTCATTATAAATTATGAAGCGGTCTGCAGTATATAGTATACTAATGAGTAAAAGACTTGCATTTGACAGAAGTGAAAGGAAAAGATGGGTTGTGGGATGCGCAGACCTTCATCTGCAGCAGCAGCAGCAGCAGTAACTGCACTTGAACCAGTCAGTGGGTTTGAATCCATTGCCTTTAGAGTACCTCGCGGAATGTGCACTACCGATTGGACAATGCACGATGGAATATCTAGGATGGAATGGCTTCACTCCGAGTTCTAAAGCATATACTGAACGTAATACGATCCGATATTCGCAGCCTACACATTCATCTATGGTTGATAAAAATACAGAAATGCCTGCAACCAGCAGGTGGCGCTTTTCCACATCTATATATCTTAGATCGATGCAGTTTATCATTTCGTTTTTTTTATCGAGATAGGAACAATAGAGATGCGTAAAAACAGAAGGCCTGACTTTCTGAGTCAATCGTCTTTGGAGGGAGAGGCGTTGTAGGTCCAGCTAAAGATGGACGGACGACAGCGATGACCGAAGATCCATTTGCCTGAGTGGGCCAAGTGACCGATAAAACCGAATTGACTCGATTCAATTGACTCGATTCAATTGACTCGATTCAATTGACTCGATTCAATTGACTCGATTCAATTGACTCGATTCAATTGACTCGATTCAATTGACTCACCGATTCATTTCAGTCGAGTTCTATTAAACGTATACTGTATAGTGTATAGCTTCCTTTTAGAGCCCTGCATAACGAGATGGCATGATCTGTATGTATGTGTATTAGACTGGTCCAAAATGCCATGTTAAAAAAAATTTCGTTTGAATTTTTGAGGCATGTTGATACATTTGTTCATTTTGATCTAAAAAGTACCTGTGTGAAATTTTATGCCAAAAATGTAATGTTTAAGGGGCACTCACAAGCATCAAAGTTGGGGGTTTGGGGCTATATATTAATAGTCCAGGCAATTTGCAGTTTGACTTGGGAAAAATTGCAACACAAGCTTTCTAAACGGTTTCTTCCTCAGAATTTGCTGCTGAATAAAATATCCAAAATCCGAACAAATCTGACCATGGAGTCTCCCCCAAAATGGGGTTCAAAATATAATGGTTTTTCGTGCATTTTACATTAATACTATCGGGCTGCTGACAACCTTGATGTGGCTGGAAAGTGATGTTTTCAAGAACAATTTTCATAAATTTCTTGGTTGTCCCTCTCAGAACATTGATAAGTAGGCCTATACTTAAATAGGCCTACCCTTAGGAGACTCGAAGGGAGTATTAGGGCACGTGCCCCCATGATGTTCTATAAATTGAGCTGGTTTCAACGCTGGACCGCAGCATTATTTTTAACAGGCTTTCTAGTCACATCCTATTTGCAGTCCAATACTGTATGGCCAAAAGTCTATTTCTTAAAGCTCACTTTGGCATGCTAGGGTTGACAGGTGAACCAATATAGCGTCAATCTGAGAGATTCCTTCATCCACAAAGTCAAGAAGGAAGATGTTCTCTTAGTTCCACTCTGGAATAGTAAAGTAACTGTAGCAGACCCTTACAGGAGAAAGAAGAGGGTTGACCCAGGGTAATAATTACTGAGCGTTTCAGTCCCCCAGTCTTACTTAGAGCCCCATAGTAAAGTCTGTTTTTCACACCCCAATTAAAAGTGGATCATGGTTCAACCCCCAGTTATTTTCCCACAATTCTCACACTGGGTTGACCTTTTGTCAATAATTGCTGGCTTCAAGTCCAAATATCAAATTCGATGAGCTCATTGCTATGCCAAAGCTTCCATTGGGTACTGGAGCTGCCATGACCAATGTCGCTGTCAAGATAATTGAAGAATGGACATGGGAAAACCTATTGAAGCTCTGTTATTTGACTCTACTGCTTCCAACACTGCCGTGGGATCCATTACGGATTTTGCTAACTGTTTGGTGTTGTATTTTGTTGGCTTCTGTCGCATTTAGCTTGTACAGACATCTCGCATATTGGATATAGTCTTCACAGTTGTGATGGCTGCATCATCTGGACCCGATATCCACTATTCAAGCGTTTATCACCAACAGTGGTCTTTCATCATAACAGTCCGCTAGTCCGTGCATTTATAGCTCTAAAATAACTGACTGCAGGAAGTGCCAATTAAGATGCAGCCATCGTGGTCATGAAGACTTGCAGAACTGTGCCTCTGTAAGCCTATTTTCTAACAGGGGATCTGGGCTCTCCTGTATGACCAACACAACGCTGCAAATGAGAAGATCACTAAGGCGGCATTTACTAATTTCATTCGTAATTTCTGGTATTTGGGAATTGATCTTGCTGGGTTCTTATTCTCCAAGAAGCAGTTAATGAATGAGAAAAGAAATAATCAAGACACAAGTAAAGAAGAAGAACCCTAGAATGCAAGAGGTAGGTTCCTAAGGAAAACAGGAGAGGAAATAACAGAGAGCCAGAGTTTTATGAAATCTCTTTGTATCAAGGAGACGTTGTTGGATCTTCCTCCTAAGTAGGCCTACAGACCAAGTCGTGAATGATGTGGCAGAGAGATTTCCGAGATTAGCTGCAACAATCAGTACTTCAATGACTCGCTGACGAAGAGCGAAGACACTATAGCATTATAATAATTCTAGGTGGCGAAGCTTCATCGTAATCTTCGTGGTCAAATTCGAAATTCTGAACCGACATTGTGACATGCTGACAGCATTCTTATATAGTTTTTATAGACACTGGAAGTCAATTAAACACTAATTGCAGCTGCTTTTCATGCTGGCAATTCAATAATATTGCTAACAGCTCAAATGGAAGTCTCAGTGCTCGTTGACTGAAGGCCTGCTAGTTATATTGCAGTGTTTACAATGTAGTTAGTATGTTAAAACTTTGACAGCTGTGAGTGACCTGAAGATAGAGTCACAGTGTTTTAATATTTTGGGTTTTTTGGTACCAGATGTACAGAAAAAACAACATGCCTTTCATATATTTCAATGTTCATTTTTTTTGACCACTCTAATGTGTATACATGCGGCTGATGTGTATCTGTCCATGGAGCAGCTAGGAGTCCTAACCTCGTCCAGAATTACCAATTAACCTCACCGGTTCCAGGATTATGATGGACTGCATCCATCTAATGACTGTTTCCGTGCAATCAAAGCGTCTGCACATCGCTATACACTGGAACATCGCCTTCTGCAAAAACATGTGCTGCACGCTAGTGTGGTCAAGACTCCCAAATTGGCTAATCGTATACGAGCCACTAATGTGGTTACTCATAAACACTGATGTTGATAACGAGAAACAACAGACAGTGAAACATATAATATTATGTATGCAGCATCGATAAATTTAATGTCAACCACAGTGGAGCGATGGTCAGAAATCTATGATTTACTTTAATATTGAGTCTTTGGCAATATGCATGGCCTCGTCATTCTCTTTTTCATCTGACAATCGTCATTAAAAGTCAAACTGTTTTTTAATCTATAGCTGTCCGAATCTTTGCGATGGAAAAACATTTATAAGCGGAACTCCTTTGTCCTTTCTGGGATTTGCGCAAATGTCTTTGACAACGAGCTTGCTTTTTAACTCTACTGACACATCGCACATTAAAGTCTGCAATAATTTCCCATCACAATTCCACAGTTGTTTTTGAAATGTCATTGCTTTAGAGCGGGTTACAGTGGGTACTGATGTTGGGCGCCTCTGCGGTCATTAGAAGCTCTCCAAATATATACCGCAGGAAATAGATGGCAGTGCAAACTGTATCCACGAAGGAAAACGAAGAGGAGGAGGAAGAGTGGAAAGAAAGAGAAAAAAGAAGAGGAGGAGGTGGCGGCGGAGAAAGAAGAAGATGAAGAAGAGGAGGAGGAGAAAGAAAGAAAGAGAAAAAAGAAGAGGAGGAGGTGGCGGCGGAGAAAGAAGAAGATGAAGAAGAGGAGGAGGAGAAAGAAAGAAAGAGAAAGAAGAAGAGGAGGAGGCGGCGGAGAAAGAAGAAGATGAAGAAGAGGAGGAGGAGAAAGAAAGAAAGAGAAAGAAGAAGAGGAGGAGGCGGCGGAGAAAGAAGAAGAAGAATAGGAAGAGGAGGATGAGGTGGAGGTGGAGGAGGAGAAGAAGAAGAAGGAGGTGGTGGTGGATATTTTTCAATCTTGATCCTATATTTAGAGACGGATGAAGAGGGGATCGGATTAATAAGACAGCTGATCTGCCTGAATCTGCTTAGCAGTCGTTTCTATACATGTGGCAAAGAACTATATATAGCGTAGCTATATATAATGCACAGATTAATAGAATATTCTGGCAACAATCGATTCGTCTTTCGTTTGTCTCGTGCCGCTGCAGCCATCGCCATCGCCGTCGTCGCTCGCAAGTGTCTGGTGGTGGGGAACAAAAGAAGATTCTTTTGTTCAGGGGAAGCTGCTTTTTCGGCATCACCCAGAATCCGGTTGCAGAGCGGAAACTTCTGTAGCAGGCTCCGATGTCTGCTTCAGCAGCAGCGGCAGCAGCAGCAGCAGCAGCAGCAGCTTCATCTTCATCTTCCGTCTGCTCTGCCTTTGCTCAGGTTTCCTCTCACCAACATCAGACCTATTGTCTGTCTCGATGCGCGCTAACCGACAAGTAATGAGAACTCTTTCAAAGCAAATTAAAATGGACCTCCGTCGTGTTATGTTCACGCGACCGAAAACTAATTTCTTGTATATCGGTATATGCATGTATGTATGTATGTATGTATGTATGTATGTATGTATGTATGTATGTATGTATGTATGTATGTATGTATGTATGTATGTATGTATGTATGTATGTATGTATGTATGTATGTATGTATGTATGTATGTATGTATGTATGTATGTATGTATGTATGTATGTATGTATGTATGTATGTATGTATGTATGCATGTATGTATGTATGTATGTATGTATGTATGACTTGTATGTATGTATGTATGTATGTATGTATGTATGTATGTATGTTTGTATGTATGTATGTATGACTTGTATGTATGTATGTATGTATGTATGTATGTATGTATGTATGTATGTATGTATGTATGTATGTATGTATGTATGTATGTATGTATGTATGTATGTATGTATGTATGTATGTATGTATGTATGTATGTATGTATGTATGTATGTATGTCCACTGTGTGTGTGCATGCATGTGCAATTGTGGATGTGTCGTGCTTGATTCGCACGACTGCAAATCACGACGCACCATACGAAAGAAATATAATGCGAGATCCCAATTGTAATGTGACTCTATTCCTATCGGCAATGCCGTATATAATTACATACATCGTGCTCCTGATGCCTACTTTTCGGATTTTTGTCAAAGATCCTATGACCTATACAGGGTGGGCCAAAACAAGCAATTCCAAACGGATGTTGCCAATAATTATCTTGGCCAGATGTATGAATCTGTAAATCACTTTTACCGGCATAAAGGCAATTAAAATTACGTACAATAGCCAAATTTCATCAAAAAACTTTTGACACTGAACAAATGTTACATCACTTTTATTGAGTCCACCCACTGTTTTTGACGATCTAAAAACAAACGCGTCAAAAAGTTTTTTCAAAGCAGCAATTTTATGATGTTGCACCTCTAGTAGCCTAATCGTTATCAGCTTGACTTGATATTGATTCACAGCTTGTGTTCAGTGTGTCTCCACTGTCCACCACCAGGGCTCACACGTGCTCTCAGTCTATCTGTAAAGTTCTTGATGACCTTGAGAGGCGCTGTCGTTCGACTAACAAGACAGTAGCATATAACTATAGAATGGACTGGAGGCGTTTCCGAAAATAAAGGAGGAGGAGGAAGACTGATAAGACGAAACCGCAATACACGAGGAAGGGGTTTCCAAGTATACATGCACATGTATAGAGAGGTTAACATACGCAAATCTTCTATAGACTGAGCATGTGACTCCGCGATGACAGAAGGAATAATGGTCGCCCGGACAACAGATATTTTTGCAGGAAGGATAAAACACAGCGGTCATACCGATTAATTTTGTTTTGACAAAGGCTTGAAAAATGCAAAACAGGAAATTAAAAACATCGTTTGCGTACAGCACGTGTTTTTTTTTAAGACAACGTTTCAGTGCAGCGATCCGCAGACGCTTTGGTAATAACCCGGAAACAACCATTAGATCATTTAGATGCAGTCCATCATATTCATGGAGGCGGCGATGAGGTTAACTGGTAAATTATTCTGGACGATGCATCGTAATTTTTATCGAAATTTATAAATAAAAATTTATCGGTGTCGCTTTGTTATCATTAGTACAGCTAGTGCTTTTAGTGCGAAGAGATTTGTTAGAAACTCACAAACAGTTAGGCTACTGTATAGTTGAAAATGGACGCGCAATTTTCCAGGGTAAAGTGCGCCCTTTCCTCCATATAAGTGCGGGCTCCCATGAGAGCGACCATGGCAGTGAGCTGAGATTTGAGCGACTATATATAGGGAGTGGGGAAAGCGAGGTACAAGACGTCATGTGGTATGAAGGAGCTACCCCGGAAAGACATCTACGCAGAAGAGCCGACATCTCGAACTGCCATGGGTGCTCTGGGGCACAGGAAGCCATGCAGTGCATGGTATCCCGAACGAAGGCAAATATGTGGAGTCGTGGACAAACACTTCGGGAGACCATGCATATTAGGCGGGCAGCAGCGTTAAACATTGACTGGAATTTCGAAAGGTTTTGTGAGGACAGACTGTATATCGCATATAGACGGTGCTGCTTATGACGTCACTCTTATACAGATCGGCGCATGCGTGGACGAGAGTTTCGAGGCCACGTGAAGGGAAAGCGAGTAACGGATGATGCGGAGTTGACATAATCGGTAAAGGCATATATATATATTATATATTATATATATATTATATATTATATATTATATAATATATATTATATATTATATATTATAATTTTTATATTATATATTATATATTATATATTATATATTATATATTATATATTATAATTTTTATATTATATATTATATATGTAATATACACTCGAGCTATATATAGCTCGAGTGTATATTCTCTCGCTCACTGATCAAGTCAACCGTATACGGTTGACTTGATCAGTGAGCGAGAGAACTGGATCCAATATATATAAAATAATATATAAAAATTGTATATATATATTATATATATATTCGGCTAGATCGCGAACAGAGGAAAGTATAGAGCAGTGCACTTCTTGGAACCTATAGTCTATATAGGCTACGCGAAGGAAAGTTCCATATGAAGCTTGTGAGTGCCATGGACTCGACCACCGTGTCAGATGAATTGGTGGAAGTAAATTCTTCACCTATAACCTAATTGCGCATTCCGTAGAAAGATGACTATAGACATGGAAGAAGGAAACACAGATGACGCGTTGTGTGTCTGGTGTATACAACTTGAGAGTGATTTTGATCAGTCGTCTGAAGTATTCGTCGTATACAAAAGACGCATGCATGTTATTATATACGTAGAGCACCTTAAGGCACATGCCAGAACCAATGATTCTACCTATATAATACATATTTACATGCCTCAGCGACTTACTTCAAACAGCAATAATAATTGCATCCATGCATTCATAAATATAATTTCATATAACCTACATATATATATATATATATATATATATATATATATGTTTCTGCTATATGCGTAGATAGATGGGCTCATTATGTTGGCTAAGTGTAATATATATAGACCACAAATATGAGTTTATAATTATTCATGAAAGTATAAGTAGACCCGATTCGTACGTTTGCATGTATGTATGTATGTATGCATTAATGAATGTATGTATGTATTCATGTATGTATGTATGTATGTACATGTATGTATGCATGTATGTATGTATGCATGCATGCATGCATGCATGTATGTATGTATGTATGTATGTATGTATGTATGTATGTATGTATGTATGTATGTATGTATGTATGTATGTATGTATGTATGTATGTGTGTATGTATGTATGTATGCATGCATGCATGTATGTATGCATGTATGTGTAATTGTGTATGAACTATGTATGTATGTATGTATGTATATGTATGTACTGTATATGTGTGTATGCCTACCTAATTAAGTCTGGACATATACTATACATGCAGGCCCTTCAACAGTTGATACATGGGACAGAAAATGTGATATGCGCTGCGTCTACACTTTTGAAGTTCACCTAATTTACTGCAACGATTGAGTAAATATCCGAATGTATGTATGTATGCATGATCTATTAATCTATGATCTCAAAGTCGACAAAAGAAATTGAAACATGACAATTAGGAGGCTATTGTATTTCTCTACATATTTAGTTTCTGATATAACAGAACCTAGCGTGCACTCTGTTCGTGCACACGAGAGAAAGGCAGCGGGTAACCATCTTCAGTGGTAGCGCCAGGATTTCAGTTTGGGGGGGCTGAAGCCTCCTGGAGGAAATTTTCCACTTTCATCCGCCAAAATTTCTGACGACCTTTTTTAGTCATCCGGTCGAAAATCGTGCAAATATCTCAGTTTTGCATGTAAAAAAACCCGGATGGCCCTTTTTAGGGTGGGCTTAGTCCCCTAGCCCCACCCTAGCACCGCCACTGACCAATTCCCAAGTTAAATGTATGACAAATCCAAATATAATAGAGACGTCGTCAAACATTCGAACCTGCCTATATAGGGGCAGAGAACGCAAGGAAGAAGCACTCTGTAATGCATTATTTTCTTTCTGGGAGATCGCTGTTTTCATGAGCTTAACTCCTCTTGTAAACTCAGATTCGAGCCTCTATTATAGTTCTGGCATCAGGTTTTAGTGGATCTCGTTCCCACTGCTCTGCGCAACAGAGAGAGCAGCATTTTGCTTATCCAGCACTATTTACTAATTTATTAATGTCAGCAGAAAATCATTTATAATTACGTCTTTAAACCTCCCGTACACAAACTCAATATGAAGTGTGTCACGTCAAATATTACTCTCATAGCGGTTGAGTTTAGCAATCGATTGTTGGATATAAATCATCCGAAAGGCTTTACAGACGACTGTCGTTGTAACACATGCTGGCCACGCGTATATAATACGGCTTGGCTTTTCCGAGAGCAGAAAGCGATTTGTCGTTGGGCGCTATCCCTGTGTCATATCTGGCCACACTACAATTAATGGCCTGCGTATATTATGGGACTACACTATTATACAGTCAACGAAACGTTTGTTGTGTATACATGCAGTGAGTCAGCGCAGGTCAAGCGGAAGAATTGCATTTAACATCTCGACATCACATGCTTTTGAGAAGCTGATCGAATTGAACCGGCGACTGTGCGCTTACCTGTTTAAGAGATGTTCGCCTGCTGCAGGTCGACTCGCTCTGCTCCTCTCAGCCTCCGTACCCGATAGAAAGGTCTCTTCTTGATCTCCTTATCAAATGAACACACTGGTTGCTGCATCAGCCGGTGCAAACGATTCATAAATATATATGTCTATAAGAAACTACTCTACCGAAGCAGCAGTAGCATCCGCCACATCACTGTATAGCAGCAGCGGTGGCAGTACCACCAACTCCATCAGCCTATAGACAGCACGAGCAACTGAAGCACGAGAATACGTGACGCATCTGCCGCAGCAGCAGCAGCAGCAGGAGCAGCAGCAGGAGATGGAGGAGATGGGGCAGCGCTCTAAGCGTGCAGATCCATGTATCGTGGCCGCCTCCGCTTCTGCCTCTGCCTCCGCCCTCGCCTCCGTGCGGACAGCATCACCATGCTTCGGATGCGAAATGATGCTCGGTTTAGCGGAGCCAACATCGTGGACGAGCAGCAGCAGCAGCAGCAGCAGAAGCAGCAGCAGCAGCAGAAGCAGAAGCAAAGTCAGGGTCTAGATGTATAGATGGTACATATGTATAGAAGAAAGCTTATCGGGAAATCGCTTCCCTTAACCGATCGTACACCGATCAAGAAGTCTTAGCGTCAGGACTTCAGAAGGAAGAAGAAGAAGATGGAAAGAGCTGTGGGTGGGCGGTAACGTTAGATGGATGGATGAATGGATGGATGGTGGATGGATGGATGGATGGATGGATGAATGGATGGATGGATGGGTGGATGGATGGATGGGTGGATGGATGGATAGATGGGGTAGATGGGGTAGATGGGGTAGATGGGGGTGTTGGAGTGGACGGGTCGGTTTAAGGTTTTTGTGATCAATGAATGAATGGATGGAATGATTGATTGATGAATTGGTGGATTGATGGATGCACGGATTGATGATGGATGGTGGTACTGCCGCTGCTAGTGATGTACTGATGGAATGATGGATGGATTGATAGATTGATGGATGGATTGATTGACGGATCGGTGGGTGGATTGGTTTTGGGTGCACTGGGATGGATGGATTGATGAATGGATGGAGATTGGAGGAAGCAGAGGGAAGGAGTGAATTGGAGAAGTAGGGATAGCTACCTCTTCCTCTTCCTCCTCCTCCTCCTCCTCCTCCGTCTTTCTTTTCCTCCTTCAGCTGATGATCCGCTGACAGCAGCCGTCGTCAACTTATCCCATGATGAATGTCTTCGCCGCTTAAGGACAAACGACCGACCAACCGACCGAGGACTGAAGCCAGCTGCCCATTCCAATCCTTCTTCGGTCATCAATCTCCACAACGGTGTCTCTGTCCTGCTTCTCTCTCTCCCCCCATCTCTCTCTCTCTCTGTCTCTCTCTCTTTCTCTTCCTTTCACTCTCTCTCACACTCTGTTCCTTTCTGCTTCTCCTATTCATTCAGTCTCTCTATCCATTTCATGTATCTGTGTCTTCATCTGTCTATGTCATGACATCTACATTTGTCTTTCTGTAGACATATATCTTCTCTGCCTTTTTCGGAGTCAACTCTGAGACTGCAACAATATTGTCGAATGTTTGCGAAATGCCCAGAGTAACTTGACTCCGGGTTTTCCCCAGGCATGTGACGTCTGCGATGAGTTATAAACATATCCAGTCTATAACCAGTTTAAAGGGAGCTAAAACCTGTATTGCTTTTCTCACAGATTCATTGCTTAGAGAGTTCGAAACATTTCTGTCAATAGTTTTAGTTATAAATGTCATTGAAAGTGTACAACTTGCAAGCATGTCGAACTTGTGAGTCTTGTCTTTGGTCTGTTTACTATTAATTACGCATAACAAAATCAGAGACTGTGTGGCGTATCTCAAGTTACACTGCACTATAAAACTGGCGAGTGAGTTGACGCTTTACAACCCGCGATCGTCTGACACTATAGGAAGTGTTCATATATGATTTTCTCCTCCTCTGTGCGAGTGTATTTCACTACGAAAGCGTCTTTGTCTCTGTCTGTTTGTCTTCTGTCTCTCTGTTTGTCTGTCTGTGTTTGATTATTGCTCTCGGTTGATCTGCGTGGCTCTGTTTGCAGTAGGGTTTTTGGTCGTCGTCTTCTTTTCAGGTTAAGATGACAGAGAGAAAGAGACGAGATTAGACCTGAACAGCATGATGCCCCTGCTGCTGCTGCTGCCCCTGCTGCTGCTGCTGCTGCTGCTGCTGCAGTGTCGCAGCAGCAGTGGCGGCGACCGCCTAAGGACGAGTGACCATATGTACCTGTCTCCTATAAGCGCATTATCCCTGCAGGCCGATAACGACGCACGACATGTATATATTGTATACGTATACACACAGATATCCAGTATTTATATAAGTCCAGAATAATATATTATTTCGTTGCAAGTATTAATTACGGATACAGCATCAGTTTTATCCGCGCAAGACCAGAGAAGACTCGACGTCTTTATCCGCGAGCAGCTGCTGCAACTGCCGCTGCTGCTGCTGCTGCTGCTGCTGCTGCTGCTGCTGCTGTCTCGTCATCTCGTCTACAGGTCGTCTGTTCTGTTGTCGGATTCGGAAGGACTCGCATTAATCCGGATCCTAACCGAGAGGCAGATGAGGCGAAAAACGATGCAAAACCAAAGCAAACAGCCACCGGAAAGAAACCTTGTATATAATTATACATGATCTCCGTATGCATGTATATGCTGCATAGCATAGCATAGTATAGTATAGCATAGTATAGCATAGCATATAGCATAGCACGATGACTGATTGGTTAGAGCGCCAATCTGGCTTGTAATGCATGCGGAGAGTGGGTTCGAGACTCGTCCGTTATTTAATATAGTGTAGTGTGGTATAGTATAGTGCAGCCTATATAGGTGTGTGAAAATAATCTGGTTTTGATTTTAGTCATGTGTGTTACTTTTCTTGGACTACAAAAGTTAAGCCCATTGCTATTAAGCATCTGCACTTGCCAATTGCCATTTTGTTTGCCATGTATTTGTGCCCAAACTTGTAGGTCTACCTGCAACCCCAAGACTCGATAAAAATAATGTCTATACTTGCAAGCAACTATATATTACTGAGTAGCTGTGATGCTGGCTATACAATGTGGCCGTTCGAATTTGCATAATTTGATCAACATAATTTATCATCTCAAATTTCCCACTACTATAAGCAATATCCCACGTTGCTCAAGTATACAGTGACAATGTAAAATTGGTCAATTATAGCTATATAGGCTTACTGACTAAGTTTAGTTAGGCCTATAGAATAGCCTAATGCTCGATTTTGACTTACTCCAGGCATTGCCTGTAATTGCATGCATGGCAAAACTGCCGTAGAGCCATCTCAAATTTTTTTCTTCTCAGCTGCATTACTTAATGTATAATGCATAGGTCTATGAAGAAGTTTTCTCTCAATTTGTTACATGTAATATGTTAGCAAATTTTTCGTTTTCTGAAGATTGTTTTCCCATCATGGTTAAAATCTGACTATGTTGCGTTTATTCTTGAAATCCGGACAGAGTCACAGAGACATCGGCAACTTTTAGAATTTCCCATTGATATTTTTTGGCCGAAATCAGAACACTTCTCAGACCTGTAAACAATGCTTTCTCGCGCCGACGATTTTCTCATCTGACTGAAGTGAGATGAAGAAAATAACAGACTTGAAAGCGTCTGGTAAAAAACTCAAGAGTCTATTCCAATGCCTAGCTTGGGGAAAAGACGGAAGCGAGCACATTGAGTGGGGTGGGGGGTGGGTGGGGTGGAGTGGGGGGAGGGGTGGGATGGGTGGGAATAAGTCGACCGTTCATAAATATGAAAGATAGACGGACTGCAGACTGAAGAGCTCAATGACGATCAATTTCCAACTGTCATCTCCACGCAGAGATGCATTCCAATCTGAAATCATATTATCAACAACAGAACCGTTACACGTAATTACTAAGCAGGACGACGATGGGATATTCATTGTCTATGATCATCGAGGAGGAGCTGCAGTCCATTGTGTCAGCGTCGTAAAGTGCGGTTTTTATCTTCGCCTAATTCCTACGCATCTCTCCCATCTTCCTCCTCCTCCTCCTTCGCCTTATTCAAACTGCAAAAGCCAAGTGCCCGTTTAGCGCACCGAAAGCAATAAACATTTAAACCTCGTTCCAATTATTTTTAACGGTCTATTGGTGTAGAGACGACTGCGCAGGACGGAACGCATGTGACGCGATATTGTTTCTCGCTTGTAGACTGCATAAAACGCCGCCGCCGCCTCCATCTATATTTCTCTCTCGTCTAATATTTGTCCGAATGATCTTCAAAAGCGTCCAATTATCTGCCTAAGTCTTCCATTACCGGCGACAACTGCGGAAAATCATTTCCAACCGACAGACAAATGCCGCGTCGTGGATTTTCTCATGAATCTGGCGGCCACGTTGACCTATGCACTCCTCCTCCGACGTTGTAGTCTGTCCGTCCATCGGTCGGTCTGCCTGGTCAACGTCTATGTCTTATTTACGAGCGGCTGGGACTCATAACGGCAACTAATATCCTGGGACCGACCGACACGACAGAGTCCAGCACCGTATACGAAACGATTCTCTATCGCACCGGATGCCGTAAGATTCTCGTATAGCCTACGCCATGGCAAACAAGTCGCTGATGTTCAAGACAAACTCCGACTAAGAACCGAGCGTTGTCGCTTTATCTATTCTGTGGGTGTCATCATCAACACAGACGTGGACTATATTATCAGTGATTGATCAGTTCAGATCTGAATCTTGCTTAGTTGTTTTTCCTATACTCGTCACATCATTGTGAACAAATCCATAGGGCCAATGCTTCGCTGGTAATTTCCATCATTTTACAGGATGTCTCAATCCATTATCTGCAAGTACATAGACGTAACTTAGCACTGTGCTGCATGAGAATTGCAGAAAAATAACTGGGAGGTTATGACAACAGACTATAGGGGAGGCTGAACCCCCAACCCCCCGGTAATTCTCACCCTGGCACTGTGACGGAGTCTCATGCAGATTCCCACTACTTTTAAAGTGCATGGTGAAAATAGTGATCACCACTTTCAGCCTCCACTTAGCCTATGTCAACTCTGCGCTGGAATACTTTTGGCAAGAAGACAACAAAGACTCCTTTTGGTTTGCAGCCAGATCAAGCGACAACAACAATTAAGGGCATAATTAATTCATCTTTATTACCTGGGAGTGATGACCTCGAGTGGTGGACATAATTATATATATATAGCATACTAAATTTATATATATATATATATATTACATACAATGCATAAGGGAATGACTGGTATATGGAGGACGGAAAGGCAAAGAGAAGGGAAAACGATGGCAGAAGCCTGGAAGGGAGGGGATGGATGATAATTATTGTCGCCACCACCCATTTTCTGGCGGGGCAAAGAGTATACGTCCTTGACTGTAAGCTGTAGAATCTTCCACTCGCTATGCGTATACCTTCTGCGGGTATATATGCGCTATATAAAAGACGTTTACTCTGTCGTCTTAGACAAGAGTGAAGGAGCTTTCAGGATGCAAATCATGCTATGTCCAACTGCAATGCAGTGGCATCGTAATAGAGATTTATAAGGCGATCCCTTTAAAGCTATCCTACACTCTACAGTCTACAGCTTCCAACACTCGATCGGTGCTATGCTCAGCACCAGTTGCAGTCTCGTTGGAACTCCGATGATAAATCTTCATGAAGTTCATCTTCTTCTTCTCATCCTCCTACTTTTCCTTCACCTCCTACTCCTCCTCCTCCTTCTTTTCCTCCTCCTTTTCCTACTCCTCCTCTTAATTTTCCTTCACCTCCTACTCCTCCTCCTCCTTCTTTTCATCCTCCTTTTCCTACTCCTCCTCTTAATTTTCCTTCACCTCCTACTCCTCCTCCTCCTCCTCCTCCTCCTCCTCCTTCTTTTCCTCCTCCTTTTCCTACTCCTCCTCTTAATTTTCCTTCACCTCCTACTCCTCCTCCTCCTCCTTCTTTTCCTCCTCCTTTTCCTACTCCTCCTCTTAATTTTCCTTCACCTCCTACTCCTCCTCCTCCTTCTTTTCCTCCTCCTTTTCCTACTCCTCCTCTTAATTTTCCACCTCCTCCTCCTTCTCTTCATCGTCGTCGTCATCGTCGTCGTCAGCCCTTCGTTGGAGTGTCATTTCCATCGGTCGCGGCCATTCTTCGGTCGGTGAAGACGGGCGCTGCCATGGTGGTTTCTGCTAACGGGTCTCGCGTGGACAATGCCTGCATGGCAGAGTGGGGCAGAGTGGGCAGAGCAGGGTGAGACGACTCATACACGACGCATACACGTGTGTCCCTCGGTGACTCTTCTAAGCACCGACCGGAGGCAACAGCGGAGGAAGAAGGCGAGTGACGACGGTGAGAGTTGGTCGATCGTCGGCCATTGAATGATGGATGCATGACAGGTGTTGTTGGACTGGATGGCCATCCGTCGATCGGGCTCTCTCCTCCTCCTCCTCCTCCTCCTCCTCTTCCTCTTCCTTATCCTCTTCATCCTCCTCGTCCTCCTCCCCTCTTCCTTCTCCTCCTCCTTCTCCACCTTCTCCTCGTTTTCTTCCTCCTTCTTGTCCTTTTCCTCTTCCTCCTCCTCCTCCTTTTCCTCATCTTTCTCTTCCTTCTCCTTTCCAACCTTCTCCTCCTGCTCCTCTTCCCTACTTTCTCCTCCTTCTCAACTCCTCCCCCTCGTCCTCCCCTTCTTCTCCACCTTCTTCTCCTCCTCCTCTTTCTCCACCTCCTCCTCCTCCTCCTCCTCCTTCTCCTCCTGCTCCTCCTCCTCCTCCTCCACCGATGATTCTTCTCCTTCCGTCGATCATCTCTGTCGCCACCTATCGGTAATTGCGGTCGACGAATAAACACCGAACGAAACCGAAAAAGAATCCCACGTCTCCATGGTAACCGCGCGGCACCATCACCGCCGCCACCATTGACTCATGCGTCGCTAAGGAGCAGACGCGGTTGCCATGACAACCGTCGTTGACGCGACGAGACTGTTGCCGTGGTTACTACCGTATATGAGGAGACGAGACGAGGGAGTGACAGGGTCTAATGGACTCGCTGACCTGAACTGCCTGCTGCCTGCTGCTGCTGCCTCCAGCGGTAGAACGACGAAACGTGCGTCCGCTAAGAATTCCCCATCGAAAGGTTGATTGAAAAAAGGCGGATGTCATTATTATAATTAGGACAATTGGCGATCGGTGATTGGACGCACGGAAGATGAGGTGGGGAGGGGGAGAAGGCGGGGGATGGGCGGGACGAGGGTGGCAGTAAATTTCGTGAAGCTGCTGATGCGATTTGGAGTTTGACAAATTAAATGAACGCCTCAGTCCGTCGCTGCTGCAGTTCTGTAGGATGACTAAGCAGGAAGAAGAGTCCCCTCTGAGTGCGCATGCGCTGCGACTGAGGACTTCTTGCGACGGACGATCGGTGACGGACGGACGGCCGGACGGACTTCCGGTCAGGGTCTAATCAGCGGCGAGATGCGATGGCGGCACCAGGTGCGTTGGATGATGATGATGATTCGGTTGCTGGGACTGCAGAGGCTGCTGCTGCTACGGCGGACAAGCAGGGCACCAGCGGCACCAGCGGCACGTGCCAAACGCGTCGTCGAAATCCATTCGTAATGAAATGGAGAAGGAAGAGAGTGAGAAGAAAGCTGAGAAGGAGAAGGAGGAGGAGGAGGAGGAGAAGAAGAAGGAAGCAGAGGGACGATGGGTGAGAGGGAAGGACTGCCAGCTGGGTTAAGAGGGAGACAACATCAGTTCTCTGCAGTAGTTGATTGTCTTTTAATGGATATTGTACGTGAAGCGACTGCAGACAATGAGTCTAAGACGACATCACACATCCCGCCATTCTCATCATCTTCTCTTACTTACTTACTTACTTACTTACTTACCCTCGTCTTCCACTTCTTACAGTCTCGTCTTATCTAATAACTTCTTGGATATATGCGTACTTGTTACATCGCCCCTTCAAGCTCGCTACTCAGAGGCGCTCCCGACTACAGAGCGGACACTGCATCGGAATTTCACGCCGAAGCATTCTCCTATAATATTATCTGTTATCTGTTAAATTTCTTCACCCTGTCTCTTTCCGTCTGTCTCTCTGTCAACCTATCCACCCACCCGCCGATGGGCGGGTGGGTGGATAGGTTGACTTCCATCCATCCATCCTCCATCCACCCATTCATCCATCCACCCATCCATCCATTCATCCATCCTTGATCCATCTATCCATCCATCCATCCACACATTATCTGTATACATATATAGATCTATATCGATATCTATCTATATCGCAGCCTGTCTTACTCAATGTCTATAAACCGAGTCTCTGCATGAACTTTTTTCCATCCTCATCCTGTGCATCCTTCTCTTTCCATTCATCTCTCTACCATGCATCCTGTCTCAGCAGCCACTCAATATATACATATATGCCGTCTTCCTGCAGCTGTATATATACCGTATAGTCTACCGCATCTTTGCTCCTGTTTGCTCTGTCTTTTCACGTGTCGTCTTTCCATCCTCCTTTCATGCATCTGCTGCAGCAGCAACTAAAATATCAAACGGATCATGGCTCATGCAGCGTCATGCTTAAGCGTCGTTCATCCAAACAGCTGTTCATCTCCCTTCTTATGAGTCTGTCAATCTCAATGCAAAAGGGGAAAACGATGTCGGAAGGGTGCTTCGGTGCTGCTGCTGCTGCTGCAAAGGATCCTTTGACTGGATCCACGTCACCTCACCACCTCCTTTATTCCCTCTCTCCCTCCCTCTCCCTCACTCCAGCGCTAATCGGGTCGAGCGGAGGCATCTTCAAAGAATATTATATATAACGGCGAGGTGGAACGTTCATCTATTGGTCAATAGTGATTATACATAATATATATACATGTATATACAGTATATGAATACATGCAGTTTCTACCTTATACACGACGTTTATTAATTATTGGTCTTCGACTTCTCTTTAAAATAATCTAAATTAGTTGCTTCGTCAACTTTCTAATAACTTACAGCATGCAGCTTAACTATTCGTTGTGTCAAAAAAGAAGATTAGCGCCGCCCTCCTCCTTTATCCAGACTTGGAACTGGCACTATACCATGCAGACAGCGTATACGCGTCCATCAATGGCATGCAGGGGCTCATTGACAACTTACCGCACTTCGTATACATTATCTGTCCATATACTTTCTGTACTTGTAGGCCTATATATACTTCTCTTCCCATATTTTCTTCTATATATATATATACTGATCCTCTATATGTATACTCTCGTCTCATCATATTATATTATATCTCAACTCTGATTGCTTCTGCATGCCCCTTAAACTGCTCTAAATGTATATATATATAATTATATATATATATATATATAGTTTCTCCGTCTGTCTGTCTGTTTGTCTGTCTGTCTGTCTGTCTCTCTCTCTCTCTCTCTTTCTCTCTCTCTCTAATCTGTCGTTGGCCAATGTATCTCCTTCCGCGGCCTGCCATTCTTCAGAATTCTTCCCCTCTCTTCCTCTCCTGCTTATGTTTCCCTGCAGTGGTGCCTTGTCTCTCTCTCTCTCTCTCTCTCTCTCTCTCTCTTTCTCTCTCTCTCTCTCTCTCTCTCTCTCTCTCTCTCTCTCTCTCTCTCTCTCTCTCTCTCTTATATCTCTCTCTCTCTCTCTCGCTCTCTCGCTCTCTCGCTCTCTCTCCTCTCTCTCGCTCTCTCTGTCTCTCTGCCTCTGTCTCTGTCTCTGTGTCTCTGTCTCTGTCTCTGTCTCTGTCTGTCTCTCTCTCTCTTTCTCTCTCTCTCTAATCTGTCGTTGGCCAATGTATCTCCTTCCGCGGCCTGCCATTCTTCAGAATTCTTCCCCTCTCTTCCTCTCCTGCTTATGTTTCCCTGCAGTGGTGCCTTGCTAAATCAGTAAATCAGTCTCAGCTTCTCACGGCTTCGCGATCAACCTTTGATAAAAGAGCCAAGGGTTTTGAAGTCAGTGTGTATGTAACCGATCTAAATAACTGATGGATGGACGGATGGACGGATGGATGGACGGACGGAGGGTCGGGGGATTGGACCGCATGGCTCTGTCGGCAGAATCTGATGGCTGACAATCAGAGTCTGGAGCAGACATGCACATAAAAAGCCAATGCGATTATATGAATATATGTAAACATATACCAATACAATCGTTTTGATTTTTTAAGTCCATATATTATATAATCGTATTACTTCTGTGAACATTTGTATAATAAGATATATATATATATATATATATATCTGTAGGCCTACAGATTGATATTCAAGCATGTATACATGTACATTGCATAACTTAATGACCACATGTATATATATATATATATATGATACATATATATACGGTACAGACTGCAAACGTATTTTTTTTATCTAAGACAAGATTTAGAAGCGATGCATGCTGCAGATACGAAACAGGAATCACCTTGTATATATATGCTGCAGCGGGTGCACTATTATGGGCTATATAAGTAGAGAATACATGTACAAAGCATGTCCGACCTATACAGGGCGCGATCTCAGAATCTCTCGCTCTCCGGCATGCCAGCGTGTTAACCAATGCGTTACCATGCAGGTCCCTCGATGGTGCATGTCATTTGATTTACATATTATATATAGTAATTCTCATCACGCACTTGACTTGACTTGCATGTGCAGCCATTCCTCTATCTCTTGGCGGGAATTTCGAGAGGAATCTGGATCAGCACTGCAGCCATGGAGGAGCAGCACATGCATGATGACAGCGTTAGGGAACACCTGGAATACAACCCTGCTCTCTGACTCCCGTGACCCCTCAGCGCTGCAAGGTCAGCCGGATATTACGCGAGGGAATGGCAACGGGAGCGGAATGTTTACTCCGTGTGTATACAACTGTATACATGTTGTATGTATTCGATCGTTCTGAAGGTCAACTGCAGTCAGATCGAGTCAGGCACCAATCGTATCTCATTACGAATATCTACGACCAGCTTCTGGTATTTCATTCACATGCAGTATATAGATATATCGTTCTGCATCTATACAGATACTGATATACGGTATAAGTGTATAGGCCGATGCGTATATATACACAGTCTCTGCAGGCGCATCTGAATTCCAAAATCTAGAGATGTCAAGAGGAATAGATTTATTGGGTGTATTATAGATTTAACTGTACTATATAGCCATTATTAACACTACTATAGGTTATATATACAATACATACATATAATAATAATCTTTTCTTTAATTGAACGCCTGCAAACGCACTGCGCTTTACATTTACAAGTTATGCCGTAATCTTAATTAAACTTAACTACTAACTGAACAGACAGCTTTGCAATTACAACGGCGCTAGCAGCCTACAAAGCTAATCCGCCCAACGGGGGCTCGAACTCACTACCTCTCGCACTCTTGGCCAGCGTGTTAACCATTACTCTACCGGGCCCCCCCAATATACATGCATGACATTGTATTCTGTATACTCAGTGGCGGCGCTAGGGGGGTAGCGGGGGCTAAGCCCCTATAAAAGACTAAGCCCACCTAAAAAAGGTTATCCTGTTTTTTACATGCAAAACTGAAATATTTCTACGATTTTCGACCGGAAGACTAAAAAAGGTCGTCAGAAATTTTGACGGATGAAAATGGAAAATTTCCTCCACGAGGACTCAGCCCTCCAAAACTAAAATCCTGGCGCCGCCACTGTGTATACTTTGACTTTATGTCCAATGTTGAGCTTGCGTCATAAAAGGAAAAGAAAGCTTATGTTTATTTATGTGTTGAACGCATGTATGCTCTGTATACAGTAGGGTGATTCAAACAGAATATTTTCGAAATTCAATGAGCATGGTTGCTCATTTTGTTCCTTTTGGACCCATGGCAGAATAAATTGTGTATATAAGAAATCTCAAGATAAAATGTATTTTAGAGCTAGCTCAATGAACCCAAAGTTTCCACATACATTCGTATTGAAGCTACAAATTGAACTAATGGCCATGTTATATTTCACGCCCAAAATGAAGTTTAATAGCACAAATTATAGGTTCATTTTTGACTCAAAATAGTCCTACAGGAAAAAAGATATTCATTCACAGCATTCTGTAAACTAAAAAGTTTAATATTTCCAGCAGTAATCCACTGCCTGATCAACTTGTACAATAAGCCTATAGAACTGCCAGTCGATAACTGGTGTAGGCCTATCAGATTCCACCGGTGACTAGACCAGTGCTTTCACGCTCCCATGCCATATAGGCTACTTAGTTATTTTACCGGTGCGTCTAGCCTGCATGTATACTGTATAGGCTATAGGTCTATAATTTACATGTATGTGCGTGCTGCCATGGAGTGCCAACTGTAAAAAAGCAGCAGAAAAACAGCCATTGTTCTCGAACAATTAACTGACGCACGTATAGACAGACTGGTTGGCATTTACTTGCTTTTTGTTTTAGCATTACATCGCAGTCTATAAACACGGATCGTGTGCAGTCAGTAAACGAGAAACGCGTATCCAGACTTTGGCAATTACCGGTCATGGCTTGGCACGTGTCTGCAGGCCACTGGAATGTCGCATGTTTATCTTTCACAGCCGAAATGGTTCCCGTCACACTGAGCATCCATTGCATCTGACTTGTGAATCAGATGCTAAAGCAATTAAGGACCGTAAGTAGCGAGAGACCATAGAATTAAGACAAATATTTGGTTGACGTTTATTATAGTGCGCCACTGTAGGGAAATTTCCGGTAGAGATTTTGCAGAACACCAGACGTGCAATGATATGCTTCGAGGGAATTATTACAAGATGCAGCAGCGTGCCTCTAGTCTGTCTAGTGGCCGAAGAAGATTCACAACACACGGCCTATGGGAGACATTAAAGGAGGACAGACGCAGGAGACGCGTCTTCTGAAGATGTGTTGCTGTTCTGCAGGAGACTCTGATGCTCATTAAAAGCCGACTACAGCAGCAGCAGCAGCAGCAGCAGCAGCAGCAGCAACTGCGTCATGTCATCTTCCCTATAGGCTATAGAAAGCAGCTCTCTCTCTGTCTCTCTGTCTGTCTGTCTCCCTCTCCCTCTCCCTCTCCCTCTCCCTCTCCCTCTCCCTCTCCCTCCCTCTCCCTCTCCCTGCTGACAAAGATTTCAGCGAAACTCCCTATGTCGTGTCTATAAATCCATAGTTTACTAATCTGCACATTATTATAATACACATGTGTGTAT
This sequence comes from Lumbricus terrestris, assembly GCA_949752735.1. Lineage (NCBI taxonomy): Eukaryota > Metazoa > Annelida > Clitellata > Crassiclitellata > Lumbricidae > Lumbricus > Lumbricus terrestris. The sequence continues at coordinate 71,366,961 of OX457036.1, read as the reverse complement.
GTGCTGCAGCATTCGTGAATAGTCTGACAACGAATGCGAGTGAATGCCCGTGTGAGTGAGTGTGAATTATAATATAATAGGTGTGTCTGCGTGCGCATGTGCGCATGAGTGTGAATGTGTGCGAATGAATACGTGTGAATATGTGTGTGTCTATGGTTGTGTGGTGCTCTAAGAAGCGGCACGAAGACAATTCATTTGAGTGCATATATATATATATATACAATATATAGACACAATAATATGTATACAATATATATGCAATATATATACAAGGCGAGACGAACTGATGGGGCTTCTTGGCTTCTTAGAATCCCTCCCTCCCTCGCTCCCTCCTTCCCTTCTTCCATATCTACACGTCGTTTGTAATCGGCTTATGCTTCTCCTCCTCTTCCTCTTCATGTTCTCATCATGTCCTCTTCATTGTCCTCCTCGTTGTCCTCCTCATTGTCCTCCTCATTGTCCTCCTCATTGTCCTCCTCATTGTCCTCCTCATTGTCCTCCTCATTGTCCTCCTCATTGTCCTCCTCATTGTCCTCCTCATTGTCCGCCTCATTGTCCTCCTCATTGTCCGCCTCATTGTCCGCCTCATTGTCCTCCTGCCCCTTCTCAGATGTCGGAGGCGTGTCCACTGCAGGACTCATTCTCTGCTTGCGGCGATCACAGCCATCGTCGTCCATCCGCCAAAGTATGCGTCGCCTTCGTCGTCGTCGTCGGGTGGGCAGTGGTGGGGCAGTGGTGGGGCAGTGGTGGGGTGAGGTGGGTGGGGGCAGGGAGTGCCATCCGATGATCCAAAGGATCAACAGGGGGCGCCGTCGCCAAGCAACACAGCGACAGTAAATATCGCACGCATGCACCCAGCGTCACAAGAGCCACCTCAGCCACCCCAGCCTCAGCAGCGGAGGAAGGGAGGTCAGAGGATGGAGGCCAAGATGTCCTCCTCGAAGTCCTGCTGCTGCTCATGCTGCCCGTCTATACCTATACAGGAAGTAAAACGAAAGAAATATGGTCACGAGCATATACGCAGCACACGTGCACTTCTCATCATGTCCTCCTCATTGTCCTCCTCTGGTCATGTGTGTGTATATGCATGTTAACGTGTGTTTGTGTGTGTGTGAGCGTGAGTGCGTGATGATACATATATAAATTGTATAAATTTTATATATATAATAGAGAGAGAGAGGGGGAGAGAGATATTGTGGAAAGATAGAGACAGACAGCCCGACAGAAAGACAGCCAGACAGAAAGACAGACAGACACATTGGAAGATGAGGAAGATTATGCGGGAAGTAAGAGAGGGATGAAGGAAAATGAGCTTCGAATGGCGTCAAGTTAGATGATGAAGATGGAGAGATGGAGAGAGAGATGGAGGGAGAGATGGAGGGAGAGATGGAGGAGAGGAGAGGAAGAGAGATAAAAGATAGATCGCCGACGATAATCAAAAGGAGCTGGAAACGACGACGGATGAGAGGTTGGAGAGGCTGGAGAGGGAGAGGGTGAATAAGGGAGAGGGAGGGGAGGAGACTCGGAAATCTTGGAGACAAAGGCATGCAGTGCAGATGGCAGGTGCACTGATGCTGGTCTATCGCTTCATATCTTGCATGCATAGCATCGAATTAGACGGAGATTGTGGGGGGATGGGTTTTGCAGATGGTATGCGGTTGGAGGAGACGGAGGGAGGGAGGGAGGAGGAGGAAGAGGATTAGGATTAATGCATGAGAAGGAGGAGGAGGAGGAGGCTGGACATTGATGATAACTTGCGACCAGAAACACGACATGTATACTGAACGATGTACCGAATATATATATATATATATCTATATATACATATTTATATATGCATATATATATATGTACACTGTGCTAAAGTGCAAAAGCAATGAATGTATATATATATATATATATATATGAGCCATTAATTATTGTCCCACGCATTCTAAGAAGTCACTTCCACTGTCTTCAGCGACTGTGATAGCGGCGGTGCATTTGTCGGGGGTTAGTGGGGCCAACCAAGTTCATGCCATTCATGTCGTTGTTTTTAACTGTTCTCATTAAGTGCGTTCCGCTTAATATTTTGTGTGTAGACCGATAATACATGTATGTGCGCATGTGTGTGTGTATGTGTGTGTGGGTGTGAGTGAGAGTATGTGTGCTTCTGTGTGTATACATAGGTCTACATGACTTAGCGAAAGTTTTCACAAAATGAATTAGTCCTATCGCAGATATACATGAAGAGAAAGTGAACTCAGTAGTTGACCACAACTCCGCAACTGTTCTGCACTCTGCCAGTGCCAGTTTCAAGTCTTCTCCTTCCCGGCTCAGACGACACCTTCCCGGCTCAGACGACACCCACCTTAGTAGCCGTTCCACCCCTCTGATCCTACGGTACCTCGACCCAGACCACCATGGACTACTTTTATGGGCAACCCTTTTGACTCAACGCATTTGAACCTGATCCTATGGTAACTCGACCCGGAATACCACGTACGAACTACTCTCACGAACAACCCTTCTAACTCAACGCAGCGTTCGTGAATAAGCCGGTGCCCCGCGCTTGGCTTTCCAGTGGCGCTTTAGAAATTAGGAGATTACGATTACGATTACGAAGTCTGGATAACGGAGGAGGGCGTCACTAATCGTCTTCGTTAAGACATAGTGTCGTTGAACACCAACAAGAAATATTTGGGTATAAAACCGGATATATCGCGAAGGCCCTGTCGCAATACAGGGGCGGATCCAGGGGCCAATCCGGCCATGGCTCCCCCCATTTAGAATTTTCTTTATTTTTGACCAGCTATTCTGGCTCGGAAAGTTGACGTGTCCCCACCCTATATATATGAGTAATTCCGTGGGCCCTCCCCACACCCATGAAGTCAGCACACGAGGCCCGTACGACTAAAAATAAAAAGATCATCAGCTTTTTGGCGGAAAAAATTGTATCTTTTTCTTGGGAAATGGAGACAAATGACTAAAAAAGGCAAATGGCAAAAAAGGTCATAAGATTTTTCGACGACCAAGAGAAAATTTTTACCCTGCCCCAAAACCGAAAATGTTGGGTCCCCCTTCGAAAATTCCTGTATCCGCCCTTGTCGCAATAATTAGGCATATAGGCCTATACATGTGTACACGGTGCATGCGCTCTTAACCGTAATTGACCCTGTAATTGTGTATTACGCTGCAGAACGTTTAAGAGCAACGTTTCATTCGGTCGCCGTCCTTCGTCTCAGAACCTCAACCAAACACGGACTATATAGGAATTCAGAGCATACATAAGTTCATCGTCGATGAATAGCCTATCTGCTGCTTTTTTGTGTTTGGTGCCATGCGTGTGCGAGGGCCAGCTTTTAGAGATTTCGTTTTAAAAGTGGTGTCGATAGTCACCATCACTTTTTAAAGCGGTGTTGATATAATTATATCTACCGTCACTTTTTAAAAGTGTTGCGGTTATAGTTACGATGATAGCTACCACAACGTTTTAAAAGTGGCAGTGAGAGTAGAGTCATCATCAATTTTTAAAGTGATGGCGATAGCTAGACCTTTACAGTCACTTTTGAAAATGGCGATGAGAGTTACCATCACTTTTTAAAGTGGTGGCAATACATAGCTACCACACTTCTGGCAGTGTGCTGACATTTTTGCGACTCGACTGCGCTTTATTGTACAGAATGTTCCAGTATATAACGTGCCTGCAGGGTGTTTAACGCAATCGTGATATCATCAACATTTTGACAGTTGTTGTGAAACGACTTGTAAACATTTACTACACGCGAGTGACCTTTTAGTGTCAAATAAACCAACGTATTTTCAGCGCAATGTTTCTTTGTCTGTACAAACAAACGCAATTTTCTATGTAAACGATTATATAGACTGAATAGAGTACTATAGCATTTTCTTTATAGAGTGTTAACATAATAAAATTTACTTTATAGAGTGTTAATGTTTTGTTGCAGCCTTCAGTAGAGTGTTAAGATTATTTTCTGCATAGAGTGTCAACGTTTCCCTGTATGGCTCTTCCTCCTTTATCAACCATGCAGGGAGATGTCATTCGCAACTCTCAAGCAACGTTCCAGTTGTTTTTATGCGTTCAAATTCCTGTTGGCGCTGTGCTGAAATTTGTATGAGATGACTGTGAAGACTGTAGACACAGTGTAGAGGCAGGTGCACGCATCAAGAGCATGCATGGAGAGATTTAATGCTTGAGAAGCCGGCCAACTTAGTATATATATGCCAAGGCTTATAACGACTTGTTGACAGAATTAAGGTGATGAATATATATATATATATATATATATATATATATATATTATATTATATATATATAAATTATATAGCAAAGCAGTGGGAGTGATTGCAGGATACAATAACATAAACCTATGGAAGTGCATGGATATCAATGTACAAGTTACAACAGTGCACATATCGGACATAGGGTTGCCAACCGTACAGATTTTTTCTGGATCGTCCAGAAATAGCATCCCGCGTACAGAAAACATAGGAAGGTCATTCTGGACAATGCAATGTCCAGAAATAATATGAGTACGGAAAAATTAAAAAGTTGCACCATTCAACAAAAACAACAACTGTCATGAAATATAATAATCTATTAATAAAAAATTTTATGAGTCGGAGATTTGCAAATTGTTCCAAGAAAGATGCACTCAATGTCTAGACACGAGTAGGCCTATTAGCCTACTTGAATCAGTGGTTCAATTTTGAAAATAATGTTCCAGAAAAAATCGAATTAGTGAGTCTTGATATTTTTCGTTCAAAAGTTTGATAGAGCTCATTAATTGGTACACGTGGAATTACAGTTTGGGGAGACGACTTATACAAGGAACAAGGAACATTGCATCTTAAGACAAGTTCTTCCAAAGCTGAAGACAAAGCCAAAAGTCGATAAATGTTGGGTAGAATTCCTTTTTAAATGTGATGCTCCAAATTTCAAGGTTGGATATAATTTTAGCAATTCTAATCAGTAATGCACATGTTGAAGGTATATTCTCAGTGATAAAAAATCTGTGGACTGATGAATGAAACCGGATGAGGCCTGAATTGGTAAAAGTGAATTGTGTGTGAAAGTCAATGCATGTCGATCAATCTTACAATGGAGATTTTAAAGAAAAATAAGAGACATTAATAATCAATGTACTTAAGGTTTGAGAATTGATATTTGAATCTTGTTATAGGCCAAGGTACTAGTCGATGAAACAATATTCCTCTTGTACTTTCTGTGCGCATTCCATTATAACTTTCAGGGTATCCATACAAGGATAGGCCTACAGATCCTGTACGGTACTTTCCACATTTTCACATTTTAACATTTTCTAAGTAGGCCTAAATTCTAAGCGTAACATATTTTGCGGGATGGGCCTACACACAAGGATGATAATTTACTGAGTTTCACTCTCGTAGACCCTCTGCCGCTGGAGCCTCTATATACGGGATAGTTTATGGTGCTCCGCTAAATTGGCCGGATCCTAATCGCTACAATTTCCACAAATCGTGGGGGGCTCGCACTACGTCCAGAAATTTCATAATCGAAAGTTGGCAACCCCGGACATTAATTTTACCACCTATGCGGATTGAGAGGGCCTATATGCTACGATAAAACTATATCTCTACTTTGGCATTATAATTACAATGTAGATAGGACTCGTATGAGCTCTATACAGATCCAATATCGAAATGGGGGTTTTATATGGGCCCCATGATGGTCCCCATCTGAGCTTGTATACTCGGACTCAGTCGCTAAGGAATTACCGACTGACTTGATGAGTTATCCACTGACTTAGCGACTTAGTCGACTGAATGTTGACGTTCAAACCAGAGTATTTTAAGCTCAATGTGAGCATGCTGCAGACAGTTCTTGTTGTGCTTTAACGACAAAATACAGCAGGTGTCGTAACGAAGATGATTAGTGCCGCCCTCCTCCTTTGTCCAGGCTCAGCACTGGCACTGTTGGAGTGCGAACAGTGGCAGAGGTCTATATGCTGACAGTGACAGGTAGGCCTATAGGATAATAGGATAGCTTATAAACCATAGACTATATATTATGTGAACGTATAACACGGACATCACGTTAACAAGACTATATATATATATATATATATATATATATATATATATATATATAGTCAAATCGTATTGCATATACTGTATTAATTTTTTAACATGAATTGTGAAAATCCTCTCTTCAAGTATAAACTACTCAGAAGCGCTCTCACCGAGGGAGTCCCTGGGAAATAAAAACGTGTTCAAACGGTGGAGAGATATAGAGGAGACCTCTGTCAAAATCATGGAATTGTTTGGCATTGGAGATGGCACAGAAGGGTCTTGTGCGGCGTCGTACGGAGCGGAAGATGATAACAAACTCTGAAGCGTCGTGGAGACGAGTTGGCTGCTGCACATGAAAGAGTAATTATCACTCAACAACAGATGGAAACTGAATGTCATGAAGACATCTATAAAGGACGAGCGGAGGTATTCCAGGAAGTTGTATATAAACCGTAACTGCGAACATTATATAGAAAGGGCCAAGATGTCTGAGACATTTGAGTATAATAAATCTCTGCCAATCGCGTGGGAATGGCGTAATGTGATCATACACAAAACCGGTAGATATACTAAAAATATTTGTGGTGTAAGCCGGTCTTGACATCATTGCATGCATGCAGGTTGAACCACAGCTTCCAAAAATGCACAAGTTCCAAAAAATAATTTTTAGCGGCATAAAGACGGACCTATACTCGTATATACGGTGGATTGTTGTGATATTAATAATTAAAGTCATGGGACTTACGTTTAAGCCAGCGCTCAGTTTGCTGGTGAATAAAAATTGCACTAAAACATTGATTAAAGTTGATCATGTATAACTACACTAAGCCTGCTCTATGAAATGCAGTTTTTCAATTATCATCATCATCATCATCAGCAACCGTGCATGGGCTCAGCGCCCGTAGGTGTCCGATGCCTTCTTCACCAGGTCCTTCCACTTTCTCCTATCCAGCGCCGTTCCGCTCAGCTCCTGAAGCGGGGCCTTGCCCCAATCGGATATGTCGTCGAGCCATTCCCTATGAGGCCTTCCTCTCTTGTTTGTCCCATCCATTCGTCCGAACATCAGTGCTTTGATCTTCCTGCTGGTATCCATTCTGCAGATGTGCCCGAACAATACAATTATACATGCATCTAATAGAAGTATCAAGCGCTTTAAATAATTGCAACACATAGATTCATAGAAGAAGTGTACGTACACTATACAGTCATTACATAGGTCGACTAATTTCTCGTTTGGCCGGTCACCGCAAGTGAAAATAATAATTGACGATGAAGATCTCTGAGTTAAGTTGGGCGTCGTAGTCCACGTCCTGACCGACAGTCCTCGCCAACAGTTCTGGCCAACAGTACTGGCCAACAGTACTGACCGACAGTTCTGGCCAACAGTTCTGTCCAACAGTCCTGGCCAACATTCCTGGCCAACAGACCTGGCCAACAGTCATGGCCAACATTCCTGGCCGACATAAGAGCTTGTTAACATTGCCTGTAAATGCTTAAAATAGACTGACCTACAAACAAGACCTGCATCAATTATAATCTAACCTGCACCACGGAAGTGCAACGTAAAAGATGGACAGAGATCAGATGACCGTTGTTAACAGGTGGTCAAGTCAATGTTTACGACTCAACTATTATATAATTATAAAAAAATATTATATACATACATTTATATATATATTATATATATATATAATAGAACAAAAACGTGTAAATTACATCCATACAAAATTCCGCTGTAGATTATATATATATATAAACTAATATATATATAGTTCATATATATATATACAGGGTGGCGCAAAATAAACCGGACTATTGGTTTTTGAAATTGCATCGCTTGAATAATCAAAGTAATTATCGCCTTAAAACTATCATTAGACAGAAATGACACAGAAAAATGGCATTGGTTTGCATTTAATATAACATTGAATGATCTGTAAAATTTCAGAATTTTCTGAATGCGTAAGAAATTTCAGTCAAAGTGATGTTCAATATGTCCTCCGTTTGCTGCGATAACCGATGATAATCGCTTGCGAAACTGTCCAATAGCCCGGTTGATAGTGTCCTCGCTGATTTCGTCTCAGAACTTCTTTCAAATGTTCAATATCTCGAATTCTCTGCCTGTAGACAAGCTGCTGAAGCATTCCCCATGCAGATGGAATAGTCTACGGGATTCAAGTCCGGACTGTTCGGTGGCCAATTTTCTGGCTCAATAAAGTCTGGAACGTGAGCAGTGAGAAAAGCAACTGTTTTTCGTGAACGATGAGCAGGTGCTCCATCCTGCTGGAAAGTGAAATTGTGACCAGAGTGAGCTATAATGTCTGGCAGTAATCCTTGATGTAGGGCGACGTCACAGTAATAGGAACTGTTAACTTTTGCTCCTCGTTCAACGAAAACTAATGACGATTTCCCCAGCTGCGACACGGCAACCGAAACCATGATGCTCTGTGAGAAGTGCTTCCGACCTTTCAGCAAGCGTTCTGAAGGAATGTCTCGTTTCACAGCTCTCTTTTTCTGTGTCATTTCTGTCTAATGATAGTTTTAAGGCGATAATTACTTTGATTATTCAAGCGATGCAATTGCAAAAACTAATAGTCCGGTTTATTTTGCGCCACCCTGTATATGCATATCTACGGCGAAATTTTGTATGGTTGTCATTTAAACGTTTTTGTACGTCAGCAGTGCGCTACGAATCACAGCTTATGAACAGTATCATGAACACCCACAAATGCCAATCAACCAAGAGCATCACGTGACTCACCGCCGCTTACTGCAGCGCATTTATACCGCCGTCGCTACGGTAACGCCTGGAATTATAAACCAAACGCACCCGTCGTGTTCTGTGTCTTTCAACGCATTTCCTCCCGCTGTATACGGCTGCCTCCCTCCCCCCCGTGTTCTTCGCTTAACTGCTTACCTCTGAGCTCCTCCTAGTATACACGTTCATCTTGCAACAGAGGTAACGCTAGATACACAGCACACTTAATGCAATATCAGGTTGCTTTCCGTAAGACCCATCCAGGCCTTTGCGTGCGTAAACTGTCTTATATAAAAGCTGCACATGTACCACGCTGGGCCAACCAGATGACTAAATGTATCGCACGTACTGATAGGACTGTATGATGTTTCACCTTCTGTTTACACCGAACACAACTTCCAAGCACGTCTCGGATCCTGTTCCCTTAAAAAAGCATTGCGTTAATTAATATGTTGAGAGAATAAGCAGAGGTTGTCGTTAGGCGGATCATGTGTTTTATCCGCTAGGAATTTATTACTCCGGTTATCTGAACAGTCAGATGTGCATTCGCGTGCCTACATGTGTATAAGCTCAGATTCATTTGATTTCCATATGCACATGATACGCCCAGATTATATGCGATTTTGCGTGTGAATATGGTGTCATCAGGATCAGTATACCACATTTCTAAGCCTAGCCATGCAGAGATGAACAGAATATATTTCATGTTTTAAGCGGCCTTCGCGTTTTTCGTATGTTATTGTCAGACTGAAAACGCCCATAATTATTATTACAAACAAAACTCTATACTTTTATGCTATAGTGGCAAACGCCCACGCACACACGCACTGGCTTACGCACGCAGGCACAATTAATCTATAGACCTATTATTATAATGACGAAATTTTAATAGACAGCCCTACACTGTGACATACGAATTTCTGACGTGGTGTACGTGTACCGTGTTTTTAATCAGCAGGAGCAGGTATGTAAGTAAGTAAGCAAGTAAGTAGGTAAGTAAGTAGGTAAGTAAGCAAGTAAGTAAGTAAGTAAGTAAGTAAAGTAAATAAATAGGTAAGTAGGTATGTAAGTAGGTATGTAAGAAAGCAAGTAGGTAAGTAAGTAAGTAAGGAAGCAAGTAAGTAAGTAAGTAAGTTACTAAGAAAGTAAGTAATTATGTAAGTAAGTAAGTAGGTAAGTAGGTAAAGTAAGTAAGTAAGCAAGCAAGTAAGTAATTAAGTAAGTAAGTAAGCTGCACCGTCCACGCCGCATGGTCCACGATGCATGGTCCACGTTGCATGGACCACGCTGCATGGTCCACGCTGCATGGTCCACGCTGCATGGTCCACGCTGCATGGTCCTCACTGCATGGTCTACGCCAGCGGTTCTCAACCTTTTCACACTCACGGACCCCTTTTTAATTTTTGGTCCCGGTCACGGACCCCCCACCGAAATTTGGCGCATTATCGTGACTTTGCGACTCTATAATCCTATATAATAGTAGGCCTACATGTATGCTATACTATAGCATAGATATGCCTCTGCACTCCTGTAGTACAAATTTTAGATTGCATTGAATATAAGATTAGGCCTATATGAAATTTGTTAGAAAAAACTGTATGTTATTTTAATGTAAGCTTTGGGCATGCATATAGCCTACGAGTACAACTTATCTGCTCGAGACACTCATGCATCAAGCTAACTCTTGCATGGATGCAACGTGCATCTTCAATGTAGGCCTAATGCCATTTTTAATAGTCACTTCAATGATTTGGTTCAATTCCGATGTTGGTAAATTCCACGAATGAGTTTGCAAGAAACTGACTGGAAGTCAACGAAAAACTGTGAACGTTCAAATTACCGAATTAGAAGTTGAACTGATCCATCTATGATTGACCGAAAATTAAATTAACAAAGTTTGGTTGATTGATCCGAGCATTTCCTTATTTTTATGAGAATTCATGCAATTGATCAAATGTGTCAAAGCTATCTAC